>JAUMHG010000048.1:3061372-3074869 GCA_032359395.1 Enteromius anoplus
ATGTTATAAATTGTCTTACGGTTGAATGTTAGTCACGTGGTACTATATCGTTTCGCGGAAGGATGAAAATGTTAATTCAAAACAAATATGCCAATAAAATGTTTCAAATTCATTTTATCCGCTTCGCGTCGGGTCCTGATCACACTGTCGGGGCTAATTTCTGCGATAACTACCGGCTGCCTGTACATTATCCCTTACGTAAACACCAATGTTTTATTCACACTGGTCCTCAACATCTACACAAATACATTTATCATTTACCCACATACATGTATTAATAAAATAATGAATTTAAGATCAAGCGATTTCTCTCTATACCAAACCATATTGGGATGCTGCAGGTCTGGTTTGATCCCTGGACATATAATGATTTATGCGGTAATGTGTTTGCCTGTCCAGACTGTTAAACGGATGATATCGGCTGCAGCTGGTTCAATAACTAATTTAACCTCCTACCTGATGTCAGAGATGACAAATTCATCCATTTCTGTCCTCGTGTGCTGCTCGGGGGTCACTGGAAGTGCATCTCATCACAGGAGGAGTAAGTTTACCCTTCACCATCTCCTGTTGTGTTATTACACTATAATACAGTCAGGAAGCGTTTAACACTGAGTTCATCAATTAACCTCGTAGAGCCTGACATATCAAATTATAGTCTGAAAATGAATAATGGAGCAGTTTATGTATAATAGTATAAGAACAGTGTGTGTTATTTGTTTTGTATCATATTTGCTCAATTGGGATGAAGCTCATTCAAACTGGGCAAAAACATGAATTAGGTGTAGATGCTGATATTTAAATGAGGATATTCTCAATCTTGTAATGCAAATCAATAATGATTGATAGATGAAGAAATGACAGCAGTAAAAAGCAGAACATTTGTACAATTACACTAAAAGAGCTTTTACTGGAGAAAACACTATCAATCAGAGACCGAAGACATGTGTTGGGTTATTGGAGAACCTTTAATGTTCAGGGAGGCACAACATGTTCTTTATAGTGGAAAAAAAATCTTTAGAACCTCAAAAAAGTTTCTATTAGGAGCTGTTTCACTGAATACTATCAATCTTTAGGACTGTTTAATTAAAATGATCCATGTTTTGTGTTTGGGTATTTGGACACAAGTATCATCAGGTGTCAAAAATACATTTTTGTAAAATTATTTGTGAAGTTGTTGAAAACACATACAAAATATATTCAACCGTTTCCCCATTTCTCTCACATTTCCAGGACTGAACATTAATATTTACAACTATTGATGAACTATCGCAGCCTCTTTTCATATGAATGTTTAAGTTTATAGAAGTCAAATTTATTTAAAATTTGAGCAAAACTAACCTTTGCTGAGTATTATGTTTTTGTTTTGTTTTTTTGCATTAATTATTAAGCAATCATTGACTTTACATTCAAAGATAATTTGCATCATGTGTGGTTTGTGTGTAATTGAAAATAATTTATATAGTTTTTAATGAATAAAAAAGCTTCAAATGCAGTAGTGACAGGAACATTTAACATGTATTTTCCTCTCAGATTCACAATGCGAAAACAGTAGCCTGTAGATTTGTAATGCATCATGAGGGTTAGCAGCAGTTCTATGAATTTGATTTATTTTCATTCCTTAAATTCACATTCAAACCCGGACCTGAATTCCAATCCAGGGATGCATTAATCATCCTCAGTCCGCTTCTGTTTGCTGTTAGGTGTGTCTTCAGTGTAATGAAGCGAAATACCAGCATCTCACTCAGTCTCCTTCTGAGCAGAGTCCCGTCGTTTCTCAAGTTCTCCATGTTTCTCGTGGAAATCTGTGGCTGAGCTTTAATGCAGTCAGTCCGTGATTCTCATTCTACAGAGAGAGAGAGAGAGAGGGAGAGAGACTCTGGCACTGACCAGAGGCTCGAGATTATCGTGTGCGTGATTAATGCGTGATTTCCAGTCTTGCAAGGACGTTTTTCTCCATCCTTTTAGGAGTCGGTGAATATTCGCAGTGTTTTCTGGAGGTTTTTCTGGCGTCGGTCAGTGTCCGCATCTTTTACTCGTTCGGACGCTTTTTATCCCCGTTCTCTCGGATTTAAGGGTTTTTCAGCTTCTTCTTGCAGATCTGAAGGTAAGCAGCTGTGTCTAACAATGCGTTTTCTCATATCCCCGCAGGTTGTGTGTGTCTGTGTGAAGATGGGTTTTTTTCTCGACTTTCTATTCATCATATAAACGCGTAAGCATCCTTCGAGTCACGAAAACAGCACAATCTGGCGATGCGGTGGAAAATCTGCCCGTGTTTCTGTCATGTGCTCGGTGTGTAGCTGCTAGAGGAGTGCAGGGCAGAGAAGGGCTTCATCCAGGCTGTTAGTCGCAGGACAGGGACGCAGTAACCGGGTGAAGCAGGTAAGATCTGACTGGCGGGGATTTAATAACCTCCTTTACACATCCGCGTTCATTCTTCTCCTTTCTGAAAACATTATGCTTTTTGACTCGTTTCGTTCAGTGATGCTCCAGAACCCCAATAATAGCTGGTGTCATTGCTGACTTATTAGGAACGGCCTGTGCTTTAATGCAAAGACCCACTTCTATCAGCCCTCTGATGCATCCGTGCTCAAATCATATCCTAAGCATGCATTACACTTCAACATAACCTTGCTTCTCTTTTTTCTGCATCAAAATGCTGTTTTAAGAGAGTTGCACATCTATCCTGCAGTACAAAATAATATTCCCGAGGTTCCTGGTGCATCACTACTTTTTTTTTTAATATATTTTGGCCATATAATTAATGGTTTGGAAGATTATTTGGAGATCTGACTGTTGTAGTGGACATTTGCAACAATATGTGATTGATCATATATATTGCATTGCAAATTAAATTGTTTTTGAGAGAGTTGCACGTTTAGCTGCCATCCAAAATTACATACAGTAGAGATCCTTGCATTCGTTTTTTACAGACATGTTTTGAACGTTATTATAGAAAAGAGTGGTTGAGATGATTATAATCGCTTGTGGTGATCTAAGCATTGTAGTGGACATTTGCATCAAATATATGGTTGATCATATACAGTGTGTTGGATTGATTGCATTGCAAATTAATGTTCATATTTTAATGTTCTGCTATGAATTTAAAGCTGAAATCTAAAATTAAATAGATTTTTTGCATCACTTTTTTTCATATGTTTAGATCTAGTGGAAATGTTAGTATCTCAATGGTAATATTATTCTAAAATATGTTTTATAGTTAATTACAACCTGCAATTAAAAATGATTGTTAAACATTCCTTATAAATAAAAACACAACATAAAGAAAGAGCCAATTGGCTATATGTATTGAACATTTGCATCAAAGGGGTAAAATAAACAGTTGATTATATATATAAACAGGTTTGGGTTAGTTTGCTTTTCTATCATTGTTAGTATCCTGCTGTTTTGAGAGAATTACAAAAATAATGTGAGATATTCCAGAGGATATTGGTGCAACTTCACTTTTCAGCCATGTTTTCATAAATAAAAACACACGACAAAAAGGACATCTGTATGTTATTATGGGAAAGAGTGGATGGATGATAAAAGTGGCTTTTGAGGATCTGACTATTTGAATCAAAGGGTTAAAATATACAGATGATCATACAAGTTTTGGATTGTTTGCACTGCCATTAATATTAGCATTATTCATCGTTTTGGTCATTAGTGATTAAATAAAACATCTTTTTAATATTCTTGGTGTGACGTCTCTAAAGTGAATGGAGATGCAATGTGAAAGAGGACTAAATCACCTTTAAAATAGGTGAGACGCATTAGTTTGATTGCAAATCAACAGCGTTTGTCAGCAGTAATTGAGGTCTGGTGATTAGCACTGCAGCGTGAGTGAATTACAGGTGCTTCATTATTAACTGTGTGGAGAGGAACATGGACAGAAAGCCTGAGCAGACAGGAGAGGAGTTGAAAGGCCACCCGCAGGGATAAGCAACCACTTCAGATACTTTCTAAAAGTGTCACAAAAGAACAGCCACGAGCATTACCTCAGGTTTGAAAGGATTGTTCACCCAAAAAATTATTATTTTTTTGGTCATTCTTCATACATCATGTCTCCTCACAGTATTTTTCCATAGTGACCAAGTACGTCAGTCAGGCTTTAAATACACCATTATATTTACCTGTACAAGTCCGACAATCTCTCTTTCTTTTCTTTCTTTTTTTTTTCATAAAGCAGGTTTTTTAGGAGCTGTACATGTTTTATTTATGTGTTTGTTTTTGTTTTGTTTTGCTGTTTTGTAAAAACTCCTATTTCCTGTGTATTTTAGCATACAGTATGAAGTTTGAGTGAATGCGTATTAATGTTGCAGGCATCTCTCATAATAGGATCATAAACACACACCCTTTATGGAGACTGTCATAAGATCCAGTTCTGGCCAGAGCTCTTGGGCATTTCTGCAGGCAGCATCATTTAGTTCTGCTCATTTATTTCGAAGGGCTGAGGGTTCGTCTGGTTGTGTTTGTTAGAGATCCCCTGCTGGTTGATGCTGTAACTACACCTGTGTTACATGGCCTTCATCCCTCAGGTGACTGACTCCGCCAGCGTCCAGGAGAAGAGATGGCAGCACGCAGGCAGTGCACCAGCTTTGACTACAAATGAACTGTCATGATATATAAATGCATAGTTAAAAAATACTAAAATGAACATTTGCTCAAATTGTGCTCGTTCTCAAAGATAAGTGGATGAGTTTGTTTCTTATCCGATCTGGAGAAATGTGTCTCTGCATCGGTGTCTCATCCATGGATGTGAAAGGGTTCCATCAGGATGAGAGTCTGATAAAAACATCAGAATAATCCACAGCACTATTATGTGACTGGGTTTTGATGTGAGAGACAACAAACATGTGCTTTTCATTGGAGGAACTCATATTTTAGTTATAATCATCTTAATTCTGGATTAGTTTCATCTTTTGTCTTCTCCAGATGTTAACTGGCGGACTGGAGTGCTGTGGATTATCTGATGTTTTTATCAGCTGTTTGGACTCTCATTCAGACGGCGCCCGTTCACATCCATTGTTGAGACACTGATGCAGAGACACATTCCCACAGAACCGATGAAAAGAAAAACTTAGGATAAAAACATTTCCAGCAAATGTTCATTTTTGGCTGAACTACGACTTCACACATGATTGAAAAGACTGTTATTCTTAAATTAAAATCCCAGATTCTTCACTGCCTCTCATCGTGTGGAAAGCCTTTACTCTTACGCACTTATCCAAAGTGAATAACACTGCATTCAGGCTGTACATTCACTGGCAAACAAACGCACGACCTTGGTGCTGAAAGCACTGATCTACAGGAACGCATGAAACACACAAACAAGCCGATTAAACGGTTTCTGGTTAAAGCTGAGCAGGTTTGTTAAGAAGAAGCGGTGGTTTAACTGTGAAAGAACGAGGTGAAAACAGCGACACGTCCAAACCTGCCAAGATCTGTGTGCTCATGCTCATCAAGGCTTTGTGAGAAAACTAATTAAAAGTTTTGTGTTGGTGATGAGGATATTATGTTCCTGAAAATCACATTTGTGCACAGCTTGATGCTTTGACACCAGCCAGCAGAGACATGTTCGGCACCTTTCATTTGAATTATTTTAAATGAGCCTTGATTTGACTCGTTTATGCTCAGTAGTTTATGTAATGCATCGTTTAAACTTGAGGTAATTTGTAACCAATTAAAAGTTACTCTTCCTATTCAGCTTACACCGCAAAAAACATGAACTACTTATTTTGTCTTGTCATATACAAATATGTAAACAGCCTTTAAGCAAGAAGATCATTTGCTAAGTTGTCGGAGAATGACATATTAGTGTATTTTGTCTTTGCGTTTTTTTAATTTGTTTAATATTTTTTCTCATTTTTGCGTAATGTCTTTATATTCCAGATTTTTGACAAATTAGCAAATAGAAATGCAGTCTCACACTTTATGTGATTTACAGCAAATTAATAGTTACTCTTCTTCATTTTTCCTTCAACTTGTTTACAGAAGTTCATTTTAAGCATCCTTACAGCAATGTATTTGCTTAAGAAGCAAATATTATATGTATGGCTTGTCAAAATAAGCATATTTTTTCTTTACGTTTTGTTTCTATTTAGCTTCATTACTTTTCTCCCTGATTAATGCTTAATGTCTTTTTCTTCAAGATAGATTCACTGAAAAGCAGCAGCAATACAAATGCACAACTCAAACTTGATGCAATTTATTTCAGAAATCCTCTTATACTTCTTCAGCTTGTAAACAAAGACACAGTTTATTCTTACTTCTATCTCATTGCCTGACGCAAATATCTAAACCTCCAGAGCAAGAAGAGAGTTTGATATTAAGGCTTGTTGTCAGGGAATCTCTGAAATACAACTTTATTTTGTCTTTGTATTTTGCGTAGTTCTCTTGTTTATACTTTATATCTTTGTTCAAAATGGATTCTCTAAAAAAGCAGTACTACAAAACTGCAGACTCACATGTTATGCAATTTATAACAAACCAATAGTGACTCTTTTTCCTACCTGGTCTCATGGCATAAATGTATACCTGGGTCCTTCTAGTGAGACATGAAATATGTACCAATAAGTACATATCACTGCATTTTCAAAAAGAAATGAACACTAGAGGCAGTAAAACTCTGACACCTTTTTATTCCTTTTCACACAATTTTAAAGAGTTTTGATTAATAAAGCGTAATTTTTGCACAATTACTTGAATATCATGTTATGACCTCAAAACAATATTATTGTGCTGGGAGATTTGAAAACTACTGCTTTTGAAGATTATCATCACACATATCCAGCTTCATATCTATGTGTTTTAATAGACTCTTGGTTTGTTCTTGGTAGCTTACGGAGTCAACATGTCCTCCTTCTAATACGCACGTGTAGGTCGTACATAGCGGCGAAATGCGACTCCCTCAGAGTGTATACTACACTTGCGCCCCTATCGGCAACAGGACATTTGCATATTAATGTTCTGTAGTATTCTATCTCCCGTGTGATTCTGGGTTGGTGTAGCTCAGGTTGTAGAGCGATGCGTCTTAAGCCCAGATGTGATCATGGGTTCAAACCCCGCGAACGCATGTGCAAGTGAAACCCGGTGAAACATGAGTTTGCTACTAAAACATGTTTTAATCACAGTGAGATCAGTGTAAAAACTCTACACACTGCATTTTGATTGGTAATCACAGTAATACGTCATATCATGATGACAGACGCAATGCGACATTGTCATTATTTTTACGCCCGCTAGAGTGCACGTACCTTTAAAACGTAAATATAGGTCATAATAAAGTACTTGCACAAATGACCTACAGAGTCGTGTTTTGTTGGAGGACAGTCTCCACGGAGTACAGAGATGAGGTCCGGTTCAATCCTGTGTAACTACACTTCAACAAAACACTTTAGATCTTTGTAAAAGGAGGTTGAAATGACATGGTTGCATCAGTTTATATCAGTTTAGCATTTGTTAACGCTATCAGGTAGATTTACGGTTGGATCTGGTGTAGGGCATATTTCCGACATGATAGAGCATTAACTTTTAGTCCCTGGATATTTCAATTCTGAACCGCTGCGATACATAACTATATTAGCTTAATAAAAACGTGCCAGGGTTCCCATATTGAACCTGTGTTTTAGCGCCACTCAGTAGACATTTCTCTTTGAAACTGTGGCAAAACGTGCAGTAAGGTACGCAAAAATAGTGTTGCAAAAAAAGTACACAGAGGTACATATTTTCTTGAAACCAGGTTGTCCAGAGTTCTGATGTGTTCGTATAAATATTGCAGCATGCAAGAAGCAAACTTGATATTTTGACTTTCTCTCTGTTTTTTATTTCACTTTTACGCTTAAAAAAGCTTTAAAATATATATATGCAATATAAATGCACAACTCAAACCTTCTATGATTAAAAGTTACTCTTATTTTGCGTTCGCTCATTTACTTCACCATATATTTGTACTTCTGTCTGCTGGTTCTGTCCAAATATTGTCCACATATGGTCAAATACAGTATTTACCAGAGATACAAATTTGTTATTAAGTCTTGATATCAGAGAATTCATCTGGAGTATATGTATTTTGTCTTTGCTATTTATTTATTTATTTATTTATGCATTCATTCATTGTATTGGTTAATGGTCAGTGTTTATACATCACAACAGAATCTCTGAAAACAAGCATTAATATTTCATTCTGTTTGTTTTGCAGCTAAAGGTTTCATGTTTTAAGTGTTAAAGGAGCTGAGGATCCTCATGAATAATATATTTGGTAGTGAATAGTCGTGTTACGTAAGTGGACACCCACAGATGAGACGTGCTAAGCGCTGCAGATGTCTGGCTGACAGCTTTGTTAATGGCTCTTAACGTTCAGATGACTGCAGAATGAATGTGCCAGATTTATACGGCCGCGTTATTAGAGAGCCTGGACTTTTCTCGCTGCCAGCGAAGCCACTGAACATTTCATTCATTTTAATGGATGGAAAATACAAAGCGGAGTGTTTTTCACAGCCGCTCCATCGGCACAAAAACAGCATTAGTGGTTTGGGTTACCGTTAGACGCTGTGATGTTTTAGGAGCGATGAATGCATGGAAATGCAGGGGTGAATCTGATAAAAGATGCTTTTGAGACGCTTGTGAGTGATGCTCGATGCACTGTTTGAGAGTATGTAGAATCATATTTGTGCTGTCCTTCCTACCAGATGATAAACATTTAACCTGGTTGGTGTTTTTGACTGAAAGAGATTATGTTTATTAACCGCAGACAGTATTTTTAGTGATTTTGTCCAGTTTAAATGTGTTGAAATGATGGTTTTACATCGGTTTTTTTAATGCTAGAATTGTGAATCAACCTCAGATTTGGAAAACTTGTTTAGATTTATGTATATTATTTATGGATATGTACAGTATACTGCATGAGTCAAAGATGAAATGACTAATTTTGGCGCATCAAATAAAATTTACAAAAGTGATCTTATATACACAAAAGGCAAATTAAAAGGCACAGATAACTTTGTGTAACATATATATTTATATTTATGTATAAAAATTGAATTCTGACAACATCTGACCTGTGCTAACCTAATGAAAAAAATTATAATCATACTGTATTTTATTATATATTAAATGATTTAACACTTCTTTAGTGACGAATGGGTAAAACCAATTTAAAATGAATTCATTTGTATGTTGAGAGTCTTTTAATAAAATCTGATTCTGGTTTTAAGTACAGTATGCCTGACAAGAGTTATGGTTACATGAACTATTGTTACACTGTATGACATTATTTTTGTATATCATGATACAAATTAAGGATTTTTTTTTTCTCAGAAAACACCATTTCAACTTTGCTTAAACTCAACCTTGTCTCATAAAAAATATGTACCTCTGTGCACTTTTTGTGCAATATTTTACGTAACTTACTGCAAGTTTCGCTTCAGTTTCAAAAAGAAATGTCCAATAAGTGGCGCTAAAACACAGGTTTAGTACCTGAACCCTGGGACATTTGTATTACGTTGGTATAGGTATATATTGCGGCGGTTCAGAATTGAAATGGACTGTTGCTAAACATTAAAGCTCTATCGTGTTGGAAATATGTGTCTATAAAAACACATAGATATGAAGAAATGTGTGATGACAACATTCAAAAGCAGCAGTCTTCAAACCTCCCGGCATATTAATATTGTTTTGTAGTCATGACATGATTTACTTCTATTGTTAGAAAATTATGCTTTATTAATCAAAACATAAAAGGTGTCTGATTTTTACTGCCTCTAGTGTTCATTTCTTTCGGAAGCTGCAGAGATATGTACTTACTGGTACATATTTTGTGTCTCACTAAAAGTGTACCCAGGAAATTTGCCACGAGACCAGGTAGTTTAAACGTAATTTTTTTGCTGAATGAAAATGCATTAAAAAAGTGTCTCTTGCTCAGCTGTATTGAGTATATTTCTGTGCTCTTCTCTCTCTGACAGGCGGCTCAAACTGACGGGAATTAAATCAGGATATCCTTGTGTTTCTGAATCATGGCAGGCTCCGTCTCCGTCGACTCGAGGGCTGAAGCAGGCCTTCATCAGCGCTGGAAGCAGCTGGTCTGAGGATCCGTGGCTCTTTGGATTAACAGATCTGCACGTGTGTGAGGATTAGCTCTTTGTCATGTTGTGTGTGAGGATGATTCTTCGGGCTCTGTCGGTGGTTTGGGGAGTTACGCTGGTGCTCTGTCAGCAAACACAGTTCACCACCGTCACCACAAACTACGGCAAGCTGCGGGGATTGAGAGTGGCTCTGCCCAGTGAGATCCTGGGCCCCGTGGAGCAGTATCTGGGAGTCCCGTACGCAATGGCCCCAACAGGAGAGCGCCGCTTTCAGGCTCCGGAGCCGCCGGCATCATGGCCTGGCATCAGGAACGCCACGCAGTTTGCTCCGGTGTGTCCTCAGTTCCTGGAGGACCGACTGCTGCTCACAGACATGTTACCCGTCTGGTTCACTGCTAACCTGGACACGATCGCCACTTACATACACGACCAGAGCGAAGACTGTCTGTTCCTCAACGTCTACGTTCCCACAGAGGAAGGTACGGCTCATTCCAATATATCACTTCTGCACACACACACACACACACACACACATATATAAATATATATTAATATATAAACAGTATATTTAAAAATGAACATATATCAAACGTTTGGAGTTGGTAAGGTTTTTTAAGTCTCTTCTACTCACCAAAAACACAGTAAAAATTGTGAAATATTATTAGAATTAAAACTAGTTGATTTCTGTGTGAATATGTGTTTAAACAGTAATTTGTTTCTGTGATGTTCAGCTGTGTTTTCAGCATCATTACTTCAGTGTCACATGATCTTCAGAAATCACTCTAATATTGTCACGATTGAGACTAAGGGAAACGTGCGGATCCATACGCAAACGTTTATTGGAGACACACACACTGAGTAAAGTCACAGGCAGAGTTATCAACGGCAAGCGGGGATATCAGAGACAATGGCATGTGATACACATATGTTGTATAAAATACTAAAACCATATTTCTTGGTACTGAATGACTTCTAATCACTAGTTCTCATGCTTTATCCTTGCCATGTAATTTTTGTCCCGTGATTGACTTTTTGATGAAGGACTCGTGAAATATCAAATGTTGAACAAATGTTGAACAAAAGCGTGTTTGTGACGTATTAACATGCCATCTACACACAGAGCCGTTTTATCATTATATCCATGTGTTCATGGGCTTGCCGTGATCTTATCTGTGCGTGACGCCTCTTGTCTCTCATAAAGACAGAAACTAAACATGCTGTTTATTCCCTACAGGAAATATGGATTTATGATTTTCGCAGTTGATGTCCAAACAGTGACGCTCTAGTAGATTCATGAGTAGCCAGCGATGGCCTTGAGCAGCAGAACTTAATGAAACACATGATGAGAGAGGCAGAAAACAAAACATTAGATGTAGAACTCCACAACCATATTGACAGAAATAATACCAAATAAATAACAATGACAGATTAGAAAAGTGATCTAAACTTGTAAAACAGTGACAAATCAACATGAGACATGAGAGTTGTTGACTTTTGACAGAATAGCTTTTATTTATATTATTAGTGATCTATATTTGTATTCAGGTTGTGTATAATATAGTTGTTTTATGGTGTAATACGGCATGGTTTACTAATGGACTTTGATTTCTATAAAGCATCTGTTATGCACTATTATACATTGATTATGTGATATACTTATTTTTAATAATGCATGCTCCAAATTCACCAAAAACCGAAGACAAATATTGTTTATCATCATAGACAAAGCTAACAATTTTTTAAGGAACAGCTAATTCAGCGTTAGACTAAATTTGTGTCATATGTTTTTTTGTTATCATATTTGTAGCGTTTATGGCTCATATAGTCTGATAATATGGAGGAAAACAGCTCAGTTTTATTCAGAGACCTAAACTTAGCAAACAATATGAATGCGCTGCAGATATTTATATGATGCAATTCTGCTGCTTTTAATGTAAATCAATGAGCAACAGTGAAGCAGACACTGATATAAAATGATCTAAATATCAGCGGTCTCTTTATATCTGCTGTGATCTCTCAGTTAGATGAGAATGAAATGATCAAACATATAATCTAAAGCTGATTGAGAGCGGAAGAAATAAAGCCTCCTCAAAAGATCCTGATGATCAGATTCTTCTAGAAAATGATTGACGGAGAATCATGTAAAGCTGAGCTGCTTCGGCCCAGAAAGAGATCATCTGGAGAGATGACTTTTCTTCATCCAAATCAGTCAAGATTTGACACAAGAACTTCTCTACAATTACACTAAAAGAGCTTTTATTGGAAAACCCTTTAAACGATCCATCAGAGACAGAAAACATTGTGAAAAACAAGTTTAACGGCAAAGTTTGATCATTTAGAGGCCTTTATAGGGTTAAAAATAAGGAGAGAGACCCTCACACCAGCAGTTATATATATGTTTCCTCTAATACTGTGTTCATCTGAAGATAATCTTTGCTAAAGTTGATTTTGTTGAGAATAGTTTGATTAAACCAGGTTTTCATAAGCAGCTTTTTTGTTACCGCTCCTGGGAAACACGGTAACTTAACCGTATTAACCTCATTAAACACTGTTTCATATTTCATACCTAATGGAAACATCAGCAGTTTTTCATAATTGGCCGGGTTTTGTCCTGCCCTTGATAGTGAAGGAACAGTTTTCCAGAGCGCTCCAGTGTTTTCTCTTTTAAATCTCACGTCTAATGGAGAACATAATGACTTACAGGATGTGATATAAAACACCGGCCGCTAAAAGCTTGTGAGGAACGACCTCAGACCACTCTATTAAGCACAAAACCGTGAATATATTTCCTCTACTGTAAATGCACACAGACTGAGATGAACCAATGGAAGAGTTCATCTGTCAATATTTACTGCTGCCATATTTCCAGTTTTCAGATCTGTGTTTGCTGTATTAAGGGATTTTCGGTGTGTTTCAGATGCTCATGACGACACGGGCTTAAAGCCGGTCATGGTTTATATTCACGGCGGCTCGTACGTCGAAGGAACGGGGAACATGATCGACGGCAGCATCCTCGCCAGCTACGGGAACGTGATCGTGGTCACCGTCAACTACCGGCTCGGAGTGCTCGGTGAGTCACGCAAAACACCTGAGGATCTTACTTATGCTGCTGTTCAAAGAAATGAGCGATTCAGCTCATCAAGAATGCATTCATTTGAGTGTCAGTGAAGACATGCTACTAAAGATTTCCCTTTCAAATGCATGCTCTTCTTTTCTACGTTCTATTCATCTGTGAATCCTGAAAATAAAATTTATTAGTTTCCACAAAAATATTTTGCAGCACAATTGTTTTCAACATTGATAATAATCAGATTTTTTTCTTGAGCAGCAAATCAGAACACAGAGATATCGTTTTTTTTATTTCATTTAATTAAAAAAAATATTGAAAAATAAATATATACAAACTAATATATAT
>JAUMHG010000048.1:3074934-3110281 GCA_032359395.1 Enteromius anoplus
TTTTTAGATTTAATTGAAATATTTTAATATATATTTACATTTTTCACTTTAATTTTATGTTATTTTATTTCAAGGAAAAAAATATGGTCTATAAATATAAATAAATAATAAATAAATAAAAATATATTTTTTTTCTTTCATATAATGTTTTATTTTATTTTAATGAATCATCATTTTGTTTCAAGTAACAAAAAATGTTTTTAGTCTTTCTTTCTTTTAATATTATACAGTATGTATGTATGTATGTATATATGTATATATATTCTATAAGTGTTAATGTTTATTTTATTTCAAGTACTAATTTTTAAAATATAATTTAGTTTTAGATATAGCTATGATTAACCCTGATTATGATGATTTCTGAAGATCATTTGACACTGAAGACTGGAGTAATGATGCTGAAAATACAGCTGAGCATCACAGAAATACATCACACTTTAACACAGATTCACACAGAAAACAGCTGCGTTACATTATACTAATATTTCATATTTTTTACAATATTTATAATCAAATAAATCCACCCTGTTAAGCAAAGACTTCTTTTTAGTACGGTTTTGTATTTGCACATAAGCTAAACATAAAGAAACCTGTAATTTATTCACAGTATGTAAGAGATGACGTTAGAAAGCCTTCAGATGTTCATTAAAGGAAATTTTATTCATTTTCATAATGAAGGTTGCTGGCTATAACCAGTTCTGCCAAAAATAGATTGGTCTCTATAAAATAATTCAGTTTCTTTATGCAGAAGAACACGGTGAGGATTTGAAAGCTTATTAAACACAAAGAATACTTGTAATCACGAACACAAAGCAGCTCTCGCACTCAAAGTGTTTTCATTTGCAGTTTAAGTGTCCAGATTCCAATCTATATTATTTATATATCCGGTGCAGAACAGTTTTTGAGTCTATTTTTCTGCCGTGTGTGGGTTTTGAATGCAGTGACCTTGTGGTGAATTCAGCAAATCATCAGGCTGTTACTGGCTCTCTTTCTCATCAAGATATTGAAGCTGTTTTCTTCGAAGGTCCTGAGGTTCTTGCGTTTCTTTGTCTGTGTGGAATTAGACCCAAACGTTGAATCCAGACTCTTAGGCCTTCAGAATCACACCCAATGCTCTTTTGCTCATTTGCTCTATATCAAATGATGTGATGTTTTAAACAAAGCATCTCTTATTATTCAGTTATGTTCAGAAGGAGCTGGATGGAGGAGATTGGCGTCTCTCGAGTCCATTCTTCAAATACAAATATTTAAAAACAAATATTGTCTAATAATACACAATACCTTTTTAAAAAGTCTAAAACGGTAGATATTAATCAGAAATGTTTGTTATATATATTATTATGATGATTTCTGAAGATCATGTGACACTGAAGACTGAGAATCACAGAAATACACTTTAACACAGACTCACACAGAAAACAGCTGCTTTACATTCTAATATAATTTTTCATCAAATAATTGCAACTTGAACATAAGTGACAAAACCATTACACAAAACACTAAATAATTCTGCTTTAATAACAGAAATAAATACCAGTTTAACACATTTTCTAATAGAAACAACAGTTTTAAATTGCAATAATATTTAACAATTTTTACTGTATTTTTTTGATCAAATAAAAGTAAGCCTTGCAGAGCAAAAGAGGAAAAATAGTATATATTTGTATATATTTGATTTTGGAGTGGTTAGATGGATATGGCTGTAGAAATCCTGCTCTCCAGTACTTCAGAGATGATCACAGCGCTCCAGCGGGGACGGATGGAGCAGATCAAGGCTGAAGGTCCGAGGAGAAACCCGACAAAGACTCCTCATCTTCAGCCCACGGCGTCTGATCCTTTCAGACAGAAACTCGGCTGACATTTCATGTAATCTCAAGGCTAAATATTTCTGTCATAAAGACAGCTGTAAGTGACTGATGTACTCAGAAGATGCTGGAGATCGCAGATAAAAGAGCAAATCTGTGTTTCATCCCTGTCTCATGTTATACTCTCTGAAACGCTGCTTTGGAGTAAAACTGTGCAGTAAAAACTGAACTGATCCTGAATTAAACTGAAATACGCTACCATTTGAAGAAGTCAGCAAGACTGCATTTATTTGATTAATAATACAGTAAAAAATATGACATATTATCAGAATGTAACGCAGCTGTTTTCTGTGTGAATCTGTGTTAAAGTGTGATGTATTTCTGTGATGTTCAGCTGTATTTTCAGCATCTTTACTCCAGTCCTCAGTGTCACATGATCTTCAGAAATCATCATAATATACAACAAACGTTTCCAGTCAAGCTGCACAATATTTGAGGAAACTGTGATACATTTTATTTTTCAGGATTCACAGATGAATAGAAATAGAATATGTCCTTGATGAATAAAAGTATTGGTTTCTTTCATGAAAGCTGCTGATCCTGCTGTCTGTGTAATATTGTGGACAAACAGAGTAAGGTTTCATTTGTTGACATTAGTTTTTATTACATTTTAGTAGTCTTAGTAGTGTTAGTAGCTTATGTTTTCTTTCATGTCTTGGATTTAATGCAGTTTGTTTGTTGTTTGATTTTCACTGCACTTCATGTGAGCTGCATCACCACAAAGATCTGTTTATTCAAAGAGAAAATCCTGAGAGATTGTCGATTCAGAGAGAAAAACAATCATAAATGAGCCTTCAGTTCCGTTAGTGTTTCATAAACCAGCTTGGAGACCTATTATGACACAGACTTCTGCATATTTGATCACATGATGATTGTTTTTATGGAGATGTTGGTCCATTGTGGCCATTTTTAGGAATATGCAAAACTGTATTATCCAGAAAAATTGTGTAATTGGTCTGATTTCAGGATCAACATTTGATGAAGATTCATCATGCGTTGTTCTGACAACATTGTGGGAACAATGTTGAAAGATATCAAAATGTTCAGTTTTCTAGACAAGTAAGAAAAAATAAATAAATAAAAAAATGTTTTATTTATCTTCTCATCTGAACTTCTCTCTTGCCTCTCGTAGCAAAAATTGTTAATATTTGTTAATATTTTAAATGAGATTTTTTTTGTATTACATATTTTAATTTTGTTAAAAATAAATGTTTTTAATTCGAAACTAGATTTAATTTTATTTATTGTTTTAGTTTATTTAGATGTAGTTATTACAGTGAGTAAAACTAAATGAAAATAAAATCCTAAGATGAAAACAAATTTACTTCATGTTTATTTCATTTTTTTTTAGATTTTTTATTATTATTCTTATAATGTATAGTGAATATACACAGTGTGCGTTTAGCATTTTATAGTGCACATAATGTATCTATAGATTTAATTTGGATTTTGTTTAATGAATTATTACACTCAATGAACATTATTATTCTTGATTAGATTTGTTTTGAATTATTTTAGCATTTCAAGTTAAACCAAACAATAAATAAATGCTAATATGAAATACAATACAATAATCTTACCTAGATTTTTTATAATGGTGAATACAGAGTAAATAATGAATCTGCCTCTCACTGAAGAAACATCTGATAGATTCAGTGTTGAGAAACAAGTAGCTCGAGCCGTGTTTAGCGTGTGATGAATGCTGCTTTCCTCACGGCATTTTGCCACAAAATAAACAGATGACATCAGAATCCATCTCATTAGACATCAGATGTTAAAGAGCTCGTTTAGCTGCCTCGCCGTCAGAGATAAGCAGCACTTCTGGAGGTGTAGAACAGCCCAGTCTTTGTGGTAATGGCTGCACGGCTCATTGAAGGACTCCAGTGTTTATTGCTCAGGAATAAATTGCCCGGTTGAAAGTCTTACATCACAGGCGAGGACTTCAATTAACCTTTATCAAGCCCTGGCCTGGAGTCAGGAGATATATATGCATCGCAGGTGAAGGTCAGCCGAAGCACTTTTTATTTGTGCACGGCGCTGGAATTAATAATGCAGAATCTTCAGAGATGCTGGAGCATGATGGATGAAGCTCATCAATAAATAACACGCAGAAATCAAGCCCTGCACTTCAGGTTTTTTCCCAGGTGAAAGTACTGGAGCTAAAGGAAGACTTAACGCATTAACAGGTGTTTAGTGTCGTACTCCACCAAACATCTCCTCAACATATGACAGATGGTGTTGTTGATCCTCGAGGGTGAGGGATTTCAGACCTGGATGTGATGATAAACGCTGAAGACCAGTGGAAGACAGTTCACTGTAACACATTTACATGTTTTTGAAGAAATACCTTTCTAATAAATCATTTTGATTGCAGAAGCTTGTGATTTTGTGAATTTCCAAGTAGATGAAATACAGTATATGATAGCATGTGACATAAAATTCAAAAAAATTTAAAAGGATTTTTCTGTTTCTTTCTATTTCTATTTTCTGTTTTAATTAAAATTTTAATTAAAGTAAGCATTTAGTTTTGTTTTGTTTTTTAGTGTCTATATAGTTTTTTATTTATTTAATTTCCGTTTTGATTTTGGTAATTTATGTACTTAAATTAAATGAAAGTGAGAAATGTTTTCTGGAGAACTGAAATAAAATGGATACAATACAACTTTTGTAATAAATTAAGTTTTAGTAATTTTATGTTTTTAGGCATATTTGTTCATTTTATATAATGTATAAATTATATAATATAATAAAGTTTTGGATATTTTTATTTTCCTTTTAGTTTGCTAAAATAAACTAGAGAGTAAAAATTGCCTTGTCATGAGTGTCTAATACTTTGTATTTATTTTGAATTGATTTTATTTTAGTTTACTTCAAGATAAAGTTTACATATACAGTGTATACATGTTTCCGGTAACAAATAGACACACACATTTCTGTGTTGTTTGTTTTCGTTCAGTTATTCGAAATCAGTTGCGAAGTGTTAAAATAATCCAGAAAACTCTTTGATGTGTCCAGCAGCTGTAACGCAGGTTCTCTGCAGTGTTTGTGATCTCTCAGCTGTCTCTGTGTTTCAGGTTTCCTCAGCACTGGTGATCAAGCAGCCAAAGGGAATTACGGTCTGCTGGATCAGATCCAGGCTCTGCGCTGGGTCAAGGAGAACATTCAGGCCTTTAACGGCGATCCGGAGCGAGTGACCATCTTCGGCTCCGGGGCCGGAGCCTCCTGCGTCAGTCTGCTGACCCTCTCACACTACTCTGAAGGTCTGCTGGAGATCTCAAGATGAAGGGCATGGCAATATAGGACCTCGTGATTAACCGAAACACTGAAATCACATGTTATGATTTTCTGCTCTGCACAAACTTGTCAAAACAAATTTGGTTGTTTATAACATGCATTTGGGAACCCAACAAACGCCAACCGTCTTCCTAAACTTGTAATGAAGAAATGCTGATCAACAAAAGAGAAGCTTTAATGGCTCCCTGTGGTTTTTCATTTCATTTTTTAAATCTAAAGTGCCTTGCAAATGAAAAATGCAGAAAGCCATTTATCTTAAGGAGACAATACACATGAGAAGTGCTATTAATACCAAGTTTCAAGTATTGAATAGTACCAGCTTGAACAGGGAGGGTCTTCCATTAAAATAAATGTTTGATGATTTCAAAACATTTAAAAATGTTTAAAATGATAAGTATGATTTCTTATTTTAATCATATTGAACTGACATAGAAACAGAACGACTTTGCTAACCTGGATTTTTATTATAATAGGTTTTCCCCAGTTCTAATGAATAATCATAATATTTTTGTGCCAGATCTGTTTCAGAAAGCGATCATCCAGAGCGGGACAGCTCTCTCCAGCTGGGCCGTCAACTACCAGCCGGCCAAATACACACGCATGCTGGCCGAGAAGGTGGGCTGCAACGAAGACGACACGGTGGAGCTGATCGAGTGCCTCCAAAACAAGAGCTACAAGGAGCTGATTGAGCAGAACATCACCCCTGCCAAATACCACATCGCCTTTGGACCCGTGATCGATGGAGATGTCATTCCGGACGACCCACAGATCCTCATGGAGCAGGGAGAGTTCCTCAACTATGACATCATGCTAGGAGTAAACCAGGGAGAAGGCTACAAGTTCGTAGACGGTATTTTAGACAGCGAGGATAGAGTCACAAGCAATGACTTTGAGTTTGCTATATCAGAATTTGTTGACCACTTGTATGGCTATCCAGAAGGAAAGGACACCCTGCGGGAAACCATAAAGTTTATGTACACGGACTGGGCCGATAGGGAAAACCCAGAAATGCGACGGAAAACACTGGTTGCGCTTTTTACAGATCACCAGTGGGTGGCGCCAGCCGTTGCGACAGCAGACCTGCATGCGCAATACGGATCGCCCACGTACTTTTACGCCTTTTATCACCACTGTCAGAGCGACATGAAGCCCGCCTGGGCCGACTCGGCACACGGAGACGAGCTTCCGTATGTTTTCGGTATTCCCATGATCGGCCCCACGGATCTCTTCAACTGCAATTTCTCTAAGAACGACATTATGTTGAGCGCTGTGGTCATGACGTATTGGACAAACTTCGCCAAAACTGGGTAAGTAGGACACACATGTTTACATGAACTGCTAATAAGAGCAGGCAAAATGCACTAAACATTAATTGATGCGTTTCACTTTTATTTATGTTACTAGGGTGTTGCTAGGCAGTTGCTAAGGTATTATGAGTGGTTGTTGGAATGTTGCTATGTGTGCTATTTAGGGCTTCGCCAGTCAATCCAACGTAATATCACTAACTGACTTTTTAGTTGCTGCTTTGAGATATTTTTGTTGCTCATATTTTCTGACTGGTTGCCAGAGTGTTGCTATGCAGTTGCTAAGGTATTCTGGGTGGTTGTTGGAATGTTGCTATGTGCAGTTACTTTGCTAGTTAAGCAAACATAACATCATTAACTGACCTTTTAATTGCAGCCTTAAGACATTTTTGCTAGGTAGTTGCTAGGGTTTTCTGAATGGTAGCTATAGTGTCCCTATGCAGTTGTTAGGGTGCTGCTAGACAGTCAAACGTAACATCACTAATTCACCCTTTCATTGCTGCTTTGAGATATTTTTTTTCTAGGGTGTTAGGCAGATGCTAGGGTAGTCTGAGTGGTGGTCAGGGTGTTGCTATGCAGTTTCTAGGGTGTTGCTAGGCAGTCAAAAGTATCATCCCAAACTGACCCTTTAATTTCTGCTTTTAGGTTGTTGTTTTTTTTGTTGCTAAGGTGTTAATAAGAAGGTTGCAAGGGTTTTACTGAGTGGTTGCTAGAGTGTTGCTAGGCATTCAAACATAACATCACTAATTGACCCTTTAATTGCTGCTTTCAGCTATTTTTTGTTGTTGTTAGGCAGTTGCTAGGGCATTCTGGGTGGTTAATAAAGTGTTGCTAGTTATGCAGTTGCTAGGGCGTTGTTAGGCACTGAAAAGTAAATTTACCCTTTAATTTTGCTGCTTTCAACTTTTTGGTTGTCAGGATTATTATTGTGGTAATCTGGGTAGTTGCTAGTATGTTGCCAGGCACTCAAAAGTAAAATCACTAATTGATCTTTTAATTGCTGTTTTTTGTTGTTGTTGTTGTTGCCAGGGTGTTCTGGGAGTTTTACAGTTTTGCCACTAATTGACCCGCCATTTGCTGGTTTCAATTTTGGATGGTTGCTAGAGCGTTTCCTTGCACTGGCAAGGGTGCTAAGCAGTTGATCTTAACTACACAAACTAACTTTTTAATTCCTGCCTTCAGCTATTTTTAGTTCTGAATCTGATCAGATCGACATTTCAGTATTTCACAAGAATAAATTTAGAAATGCAAATTAAAGCATCAACAGTTGTACAGATGTTACTAATTTAACAAGTTTTTTTTACTGCACAGAGACCCGAATCAGCCAGTTCCCCAAGACACAAAATTCATCCACACTAAACCCAACCGCTTTGAGGAGGTGGCCTGGTCTAAGTATAACCCTAAAGACCAGCTTTACCTGCATATCGGCCTGAAGCCTCGTGTCCGTGACCACTACAGAGCCACCAAGATCGCCTTCTGGCTGGAGTTAGTGCCACATTTACACAACATCAACGAACTCTTCCAGTACGTTTCATCGACGACCAAGATCCCACCACAAGATACGACGCCATTTTCCTACACCAAACGCCTGTCCAACAAACTCTGGCCATCGACCACCCGCCATCCGCCCGCTCCTCCGGCCAACACCAAACAGATGTCGGATCAGCAAAAGACATCCGAGCACGCAGACGGAACGGTTATCATAGAAGCGCGAGACTATTCCACCGAGCTGAGCGTGACGATTGCCGTCGGTGCGTCTCTGCTCTTCTTAAACATCCTAGCGTTCGCGGCACTCTACTACAAGAAAGACAAGCACCGGCTAGAGTCGAGTCGCAGACACAGTCCACCAAGAAATCTTGTGAACGACATCCCCCGTGTGCCGAGCGAAGAATTGATGTCCCTGCAGATGAAGCAGCTCGACCATGATCACGATTGTGATTCGCTGCAAGGCCACGACATGATTCGACTGACCTGTCCTCCGGATTATGCGCTAACATTGCGCCGTTCGCCTGACGATGTGCCGCTGATGACGACGAACAGCATCTCTATGATTCCGACCTCTTTCGCCAGCATGCAAGCATATCACAGCCCGTTCAATGCATTCGGGAACAGCACTCCGAGCAGCACAGGCCTCCCGCATGGACACTCCACAACGCGAGTATAACTCGGTGCAAGTCGACGAACTACTTAGAAGTGCACCCGGGTGCTCGAACACAAATACTGAGGGTGTTATTTTGTTACAGACTCTTTTATGAACAAGTAACGTTACTCTTATTAACCTGTATAATGTGATCAGTGAATGTAATCATTTTCACATTCATGGTAAAGCGACCGGAGCTTTCAAGAAAGATGATTACGTAAATGAAGAAATATAATTTGCATCCTGATTTCCTGGTTAATGTGTGAGATGATTAATTACTGAACACTTGCACTGTAGCACAAGACCATGCATTCTGATAGACAGATAGACAGATAGATAGATAGATAGATAGATAGATAGATAGATAGATAGATAGATAGATAGATAGACAGACAGACAGACAGACAGACAGACATATAGATAGATAGATTTTCCTAGACAGCAGCTACAGTATTTTAGATGGTTGATCAAATGTTTCTATGCAGTTTTTAGGTGTTGCTAGATGTTCTAGGTTGCTATGCAGTTGCTAGAGTTTTCTTGGTGTTTGCTAAAGAGTTGCAAGGTGGTCAAAATGTACATCACAGATTGACCCTTTAATTGCTGCTTTTAACCATTTTTTTATTGCTAGGGTTTTGCTAGGTAGTTGCTAGTTGATACAGTGCTGCTATGCTGTTGCTAGGGTGTTGCTAAGCAATCAAAAGCAACATCACATTTTCTTGGCAATAGCTAGGGTGTTTTAGGTGGTCGCTAAGTGTTGCTATGAAGTTGCTAGTCTATTCTAGGTGGTTGTTAGATTACCCTTTATTTGCTGTTTTCAAATATTTTAATTGCTAAAGTGTTGCTAGGCAGTTGTTAGGGTATTCTGGGTGGTTGCTAGAGTGCTATGTACTTGCAAAGATGTTCCTGCAGGTAAAAGTGACATCACATTATCTTGCTGGTATCTAAGGGTGTTTTAGGTGGTTGCTAGAGTGTTGCTATGCAGTTGCTAGGATGTTTTAAGTTACTATGTTGTCGCTAGGGTGTTGCTTAGAATTTGCTAGGATGTTTTAGGTTGTTTCTATGCAGTTGCTAGAGCATTACTAGGGTTTTCTTTGGCAGTTACTTGGGTGTTTTAGGTGGTTGTTAGATAGATTCGGCCGTTGCAAGGGTATCTATCTATCTATCTATCTATCTATCTAGCTATCTATCTTTTTTCATACACAGCAGTGCTTTATAGCAATTCATAGAGTCTATTTTGCAGCCATAACCAGCAGTAGCACTGACCACTATGGCTGACTTAAAAGGGTTTCTGAAAACATTTAATCTCTGTGCCAAATTAAACTTTAAACAGTGTCTTTCTTGGTGCGAATCGAAAATGCATTGAATATGCTTTGTCATTTCAAGAATTCAAGAAAAAAACATGTGCCACAGAAGCGTCAGAAGTTCTTACATTTTAAACACGAGATCAGGTTGCAGTGTGAAACTCTTGTGCCATCTGAGAGGATCTTCTGTCAGACCTTAAAGGTGCTGGAAGTGATTTCAGCCAGTCTGCACGTTTATTTAAACCTTTAAACCCCGCCCTCCGAAGATATGATTGACAGAGTGGTAGAGTGTTTCTGATTGGCTACTCTTTTTGTTGTTTTTGCGCAGTCCAGTTCTGTGATTTCTCGCAGCACTGGTGATATCTGTCAGGTTGTAGTAAGATTTTATGTGCATTATTCTGTTGTTAACATTGCTTGCAGCACCTTTAAGAGCAGTGTGGTATCAGAGTGCCGATGGCCTTTATCTGACAGTAATCTTTCTCTCAGAATAGTGTTATTTTAGTGTATATAGCATATAGAATAAATTGAAAAAAGATCATCTGCAGCTTGTAGCATTGCTTTCAACGGAACTGTCTTTTCTGGACTTTTTTCATTTGCTCGTGTACAGTTCTGAATGTACATTTGCCATCTTCATCCCTTCATGTTTGACCGTTTCAAAACATCATTTATGTGATGGTGGACTGTCTAGTCCTCATTTCAATCAATTATTGCATCACATGAAACAAATTTGATAAAAACCTTAAATATTTAATCCATATATAGTTTCCTTCTGCTTTAAACCTCATTAAATGGAAAAGTGCTGTTTTCCTGAACATGCTCTCCCATTGGTCAGTCAAACAGATAGTCCCGCCCCCCAAACTCATGTCATTGGCTGAGTCCGAAGTTGACATGTCAGGCTACCTATAAATGAAAAACATTGATATTAAAATGGTTTTGTTGTGTTCCAGAAATATGAGATGAGCTGAAAATTTCACTTCCTGTGATTGTAATCTGTAAACAGGAAGTTTGCATACTGTTTTTTATTTCTATATAATAATGTTTCTCTAACTCTAGCTCAGTTCCTGTAAGTACGCACCATTTGCATAATGATTTATAAATCCTGATAAATATTTTTGAAAATTTATTTTTTTCCTTGTTTATTTTTGCTCATTTTGTGGTCTGCTTTTCCAGTTTAAATTTCAAAGTTCAAGCATTAAATGATGTACTCAGACTTTATTTGTTACTTTTCCTGTAACAGAAGCTTCACCACGGATCCACAGCGCTGTAATAATGAATTATCATTTGTCTATATACATATATTAATCAGTCATCTGCCTAACAGGGTACTGATGGACATTTACATGTTTCAGTCTCGCTCTGAATCATGTTGCTTCTTTAAATCTTTCCTCATACTTTACGCTGTATGAATATGACTCGGTTTTGCCTCATTGAAAGGCTTATTGATGGATACTATATGTGTAAGAGACTTTTTGCTGCTTTTTCTAAAATTAAATAAACTTAGATTTTACTCATTTGCTCCCTTACTTGTTTTTATATTTCATGTTTAATATGTGTGTGATATGTTAAAGGAATATTTCAGCCAAAATCAGGTCCAAGATTACAGTGAGTTTGTTTCTCAGTAACGGAAGTGAACGGGTGCAGTCAGAATGAGAGTCTGATAAAAACATCACAATAATCCACAGCACTCCAGTCCATCAGGTAACATCTAGAGGAGACAAACGATCAAACTAATCCAAGAGAAAAGTCCAAAAGTACTTGCACACTGAGCTTGACATTTTCGTGTGTTTTTTTTCATATTCATCATCCTTTCCTATCAATATACATGCAATAGATGTGAAAAACAGAAAAACAAACCCGATATGAATTTCTGTTATGATGGACGAAGGTTTTGGAGGCCGTGTGTAAACATCACTGGCACAATGTGAGGTCATCTGTATTTTTTAATGTGCAAAAATGCCATGAAAGTTTCGGACTATGTGTGCAATGACCATAAGAAGCTGAAATGCTGTGTAGAAAGCAGGTGAATGTAGAGCTCCTGACTATCATCTGAGGGACAGATGGTGGAGGTTCAGCTTCTCCAGAGACATGAGCGGTAACTGCGCTCGCTCAGTCTGTGGCACCACAACCATCTGTGGTCACTCATGGACCACAGACACATAAACACCTCTGAAGGCTTGCAACTGGAGCATAAAAACATAGCGGGTGAATGTACAGTACATTACATGGAGGTTCCAGCATATGATGCATACTGCACTGTAAAAAAAAAACAATAAATTAGGGCATCAATTAATTTTGACTGGATTTACAATTTTACACTCTAAAAAATAAAGGTGCTTAAAAGGTTCTTCAAAGCATTGCCTTAGAAAAACCATTTTTGGTTGCACAAAGAGCCATTCAGTCAAAGTTTCTTTTTATAATCTGAAGAACTTTATTTCAACACAAAGAAGCTTTTGTGAAACAGAAAGGTTCTTCAGATGCTTTATGGAACCTTTCAGACCAAAGAACATCTATTTTAAGATTCTATGGCGTTGTGAAGCACCTTTATTTTTGAATGGAAGTGCCTGTAAAATAATGTTGAAGCTGTAAAAGAAGTGATTCATAGTTTCTTTCATTAAAAAAATCAAAATAAAGTAGACATGGGGAGAATTTTAAAACTTAATGTTCGGTTCTGTCATTCGATTAATCATATACTATTATTGGTTTCTTTCTTTAATATTTTACCTTTTTATTTTATTATTTCGATTTTAGTTTTTATTTTATTTAACTAAATGAAAATGAGAATAATCTTCATGGTTTTCCTTCTCTAACAAAAATGTCTCAAACTAAACATGTTTTAATGAATTATTAAGTTTCCTCAAAATCCCTGTACTTAGTCTTCTGTAAAACCTCTACAACTAAGAAAAGTCATTTCCTGAATGACATCATCCCACAGGAAGTGACATCATGACAGGAGCTCAAACATCTGTGAGTATCATCAACAGATCTGATGAATTCTTTGGTTTTTATATGAAATGGTTTGCATTTCTCAAAAAACATTCAACCTTTTGATCAAATTATGTAACTCAGTTTGATCAACATTAAGAAGACGCTGACTGGTGTGTTGTTTGTGTCTGAAGCGGATCTGATCTGAGGCCTGGCCGCTGACAACAGGCTCATGTTTTCATCTCATGCATCAGAACGGTAAGTGATGCTTCTTTCCACGACAGTGCTCAGTTTAAACAAACTCATTAATCCAGTGTGTTTTTTGTTAATATTTGCTTCTTTATTACTAAAAAAGAAACAGGCCTGACTTTGAGTATTCCTGCTATAGAACAGAAATATCAGCGTTTTCTGTTCTAAATCAGATTACATCATGTTCTCAGGACAACGTCTGAATCAGGGACTAGTGCGCTTTTCTTAGAAAATGCAAATGCAGAGAATGTTTTTGTCTAGCATCATTTAAGCCTCAAAATCCAGCAAAGCAAGGCTTTTAATGTGGGACGCTGAACTCAGTGAAGGGTTTAAAATAGTCACTGTCCGTGTCCCTTCTGGCCAATTTACAGCAGCTGCAGCTCCTGAGAGCCTCATTACTGACCGCAGTTACTGTCCCACACCACAAAACAATTCTATTTTCAAATCTAGTTTAAAATATAAAACAAAAATTCACTCTATACAGTGGCTAAATGTCAACAATTCTGTGTTTTTCTGTCAATATGAGGTCCTGTGTGTACGTTAATAAGGGGAAAAAAATGAACTTGCACATGGATGCAATATAACAAAGCGTGAAAGATTTAAGAGGGGGGTGGTGGAGGGTGCTTGAGCACCCGCCCCTTTCCTCTTAGGTGCATCAAGTGCCCTTTTCTTGGGGTTTCTTTTTATGTGTATGTGTGTATGGAGCCCTGTCTTTGCCCCACAACAATAAAATGTAGCTATAAATCTCAATTTTGTTAAATAAAAGGATCTGGCTCGCATCAGTCACATGACTGCTAATTACCAATTCTTGCTTGAGAACAGAGCGTGCTTGTTATGAGCAGGGTATGGAGTTATGCACCCGCTGCATCATGGGTATTTCTTCAGAGTTTACTTATTTTTGTGTCATTTAAGCAAGACAGTTGGGTTTTTGTTTTAGTTATGTTATGTTATGTGTGTTTATGTTCAATTTAGTTTGGGTGGGTTTGGTTCATTCGCAGCCATTTTATAAAAAAGTTTAACGGTTACCATCACGGAGAGAGATGTGTAGGGGAGTCACTTGTTGATATTGCCTTACAGTTGAGTTAATGGGCAGCGTGGCTGTTTTGACTGAACTCTCTTAATCAAGTTGTAATTATGGTTCAATTAGGCTGAAATATATTTGTAAAGTGTTTAACTAAGTCTACGACGTGTGATTCTGTCATTCAGTCTGCTCTTTGTCCTTTAGTGTAATTTTAGGCACCCCTCTCTTTAAACATCTGTGCACGGCCCTGTTGGTTACAGAGCAAATTGTTGCATGGATTGCAAATAAGTGTGAGTGGAGTTACCAGTACAAGGGGGCAAGACCATTTTGGCTTCTTTAACTTCTCAGGTAATATTAATGGTGAGGCTTATTTCACATCCGTCTGAAATACAGCAACAGTGATTACATACTGTACACATATTTAACTGTTTAAACAATTGACCCTTTGCTAACCCCGTCCTCCTTAGTTACTGTTGCTACGCTTGTCAAGCTTCCGCGTCTATCACGTCTATTACAGTGTGTATGCTCCGGTGTCAGACACTCCCAAGAACAGATAATTAGTCATTTTTGGCAAACAGGAGAGATATCTGAGAGAGCAAGACAAAAGGGACAGCTGTATGCATTCTAGGGGTATATCCACGACATTATATGCAACCGATTAGAAACTAATTTATAATAAGGTCACAGCGCAAGCAGCAGCCACCTCATATGATGACCATTCAAATCAAAAACACACAAACTGAGGAACAGCTTTGACATAGTCTTGTGGAATAAACACAACACTTATATTTTTATTGCACCAGGCTAAAAAGTTGTAAATTTATGAATGGGGGTCTCCCACACTGCCCTTGTGTTTTAGGTTAAAAATTCCCCACCCCGTCCAAACTTTTAGGAGACCGGGTATCAGATTTGCACAATCTATATGCACAACGCTGCAGCATGTTTCCCTCGCTCGAAAGCTTGATAGACCTCCAGCGCCTAGCTACGGTTGCTAAGCCATGATTGGCCTGTGGCAGGTTTTGGGCGTGGCTTAGTGAACTCTACACCCTTGCATTAAGGTGTTTTTTTTTTACCATTGACCATTTCAGTGTTTGCAGCTTTCTTGTTTCTTGAATCAGAATGGTTTATGTGTAAGACACATTAGATTTGAAATGTTGAATCTCTGTCGTTGTATTGAGGAGTGTTTCAGTCATTAGCATGAAGAATCTTGCTGCTCTTCTTGTTTTGCCCGATGCAGTTTTTCTCATTCGGTTCATGATTAAGGCTTCCCTGATGAAATATGTATGAACATTTTCTGTGGACTCTGGCAAAAGCCATTAAATTTGTTTTCTGTGAAGAGCCTAACAAAGTATGTGGACCTTGAGAGACGATGACGCAGCAGAGTTTGGATGCTGGAAACAATATGAGAAGATGAGTGTTTGTCCTCAGCTCAATTAATCATTCTCATCAGCTCTTGATACCCACAATCCACCACACACTGAGTTCAGTCATCAGGAGAGATGTTATAACAGGCAGTGAGCTTTAGTCTTCTGAAGGACGCTTTAATAAACAATAAACTAAAGAGTCCATGGAAATGTCTGAGGGGGAAAAACACAAGAAAGAATGTTAATTGAGAACAGATAAATTGATCAAAAATTAATTGAAAATAAAGTAGATTTAACTTAATAAATAATCAAAAACATAAAAACAAAATAATGAAATTGAATTTCACATCAATAAATATGATTGATGATTAACATAAAATAAATTATTAAAAAATAAAAATGTATTAACATGTAAACATGTAAACAAACAAAAAATGATTTACAGTTTTTCTGAGTTGTTAAAACACACTTCCATAAATCTCATCTCTTTGTCTCAAAACACTAAACACAAACTCTAGAACTCAAAACCAAACATTTGACCCAAAACTATTTTAACTACTGTCAAAAACCACACAAATGGTTGGTACCCCGTAAACTTGTGCATCCTCATGTCTCCGCCTTTCAATTCTAAAAAAACCCCAAAACATTTAGTTAGAAGTATACTTGGAAAAATATTTTTTCATTGTCCCCTTACGGAGACAAGTATACTTTTGATCTGTTTTCTTCTCTGAACTTCTGGATTATAGTAGCCGTTGCTTAGGTTTGGTTGCACACGTTGCCCTGCCTCCCTCGTAGTCATGCCATGCACCAGAACATGATCTACGACAGGTGCTTGAATGTCATTTGAAATTACAGCTCATCTTCTTGGTCTTAGTCCTTGCCCACCACCTCTAACGCGGATTCCTCTTCCTCTTCTATTGTACAGTATTGCTCCATTGTTGGATCCACTCATGCATTTGACTAGGCTTCTATACTGTTTACAAATTGAGTTCACTGAACACATGTGTTTTCAGTTTTGAGTGGTAGTGTGTAAATGATGAAAACAGTGTGTTAGTTGTGTTTAACTTCTGTAGCCACACTGCTAAATATATAGCTGCCTCTTGTATTTTAAAACGGGGTCCCTCACAGGAGGATGATTATGTTTGGGGGTCCGTGTCATCTAAAAGACTGAAAACCTTGACTGAAAGGGATAATTCACTCATAAATGAACCAGTATATGATCATGCTCGTGTTCTAAACAATGTGGATACACCATATTCTTGCATTCATGCTAATGTTTTTGTTCTTGTTTTGGAGCTTGAAGGTCATGCTCACTGAATGAACTGCTGATTAATAGAAAATCGTTTAAAATACCATCAGCATGAAGGAATAATGACAGAATTGGATTTATTTTTTTGTGTGTGCTGAGTTGTCCCTTGTCTTCATGATTTTTCTCTCTTGTGAATGTGTGTGTGTATCCTGAAAAGAAGCAATCAGCTCTTTGTCATTGATTATGTGTCAGACGCCGATCATCTGTCATTATCTTTAGCCTGCACCAAACTGTGTAACTCACTTCTTTACACGTTCATTTGCATGTTACGACACACAATAAACATTCAAATATGAGGAACTGATGAAGTCATTTTGCTGGCAGAGCACATTCATATATAGCTTAATCTCTTCTGCTCAACGAGGTGCCATTTTAAAATTAAACATACTGTAAAATTGTGAAATACAGTATTATAACAAAAAAAGTGAACGTGTTAAAGTATAATGTATTTCTGTGATGTTCAGCTGTATTCTCAGCATCATTACTCCAGTCTTCAGCGTCACATGATCTTCAGAAATCATAATAATATACTGATTTACTGCTCCACAAACATTTCTGATTATTATCAGTGCTGATCAATTTTTTTCCCTTTAATTGATAAAGGATACATTCAATTGATCAAATGTGACAGTAAAGGCATTCAAAATGAAACCAGTTTTATTGATATGGCAAGTAAATGCTGTCCTTTTGAGCTTTTATTCATCTGTAAATCCTGAAAAATAATTTCTGAAGGTCATGTGACTCTGAAGACTGGAGTAATGATGCTGAAAATACAGCTGAACATCACAGAAATACATTGCAGATATTCACATCTATTCCAAAATGAAACAATTCAATCAAAACGTAACACTACATTCTAAGAAAATGAAATTCCTGCAACAAAACCACACACACAAGCACAGTGTGAATGACTCTTTCATATCAGCAGCAACACACTGATGGGCTTTATATAAAACACTGCAGTCTTTGTGTTTCTAGTTTTATTGTCATTTGCTCAGACCCAGTCTTCTGTAAAACTCAAAGTAGAATTTCTGCAGTTACCATAAAACAGTAAACATTCTTACAGAAATAAAGAAAACTGAATCACAAATCATCAAATTAAGCAACAAAACAATTACTGGATAAATTGCAGTTGGGGGGAGAAAAAAAGCATATACTTGTTTTGTGTGTGTGTGTGTGTCTGTGTGTGTGTGTGTGTGTGTTTTTCACACCTGTACACAGTACTGAAACATCACAATGGTATTGTTTTACATATACTTGATTTGTATGGTACAGCAATATGATACAGAATCATGTGACACATACAGTAGGTACCGTCTGGAGTAGAAACTGGAAGATATACTTGTTCTCCAGTCCGAATATTGATGCTACGGTGTATAGACTGAGGTTAGAGTGGACTCTGCATGGACAGGCCATGATTTATCACATGGTCCACCAGGGTAGCTCTGATGTCATCTGACACACGTCTCCACACTGGTACTCATCTTTGTCCTCATCCTCTTCCACGTCTGACTCCTCTCTCTCTCTGTCCTCTTCCTCTGACTGTCATTGCCGCCACGCTTGTCTGTTTGTAGTGCTGAGGCTCAGACCAATCGGTGTTCTGTTTTTTCAAAGTTTCTAATGTAAGAAAACGTGTGCAGTGTTTCGCCATAAGTGTGTTACAGAATTGTAAACAAAGTGCAAAGTTTAAAATGTGTTTCAACTATGATTACACTGTTTAAGATAAGATACCAGAGGTTTAGGTTATCGAGGCTTTGGTGTAAGCATTCGTTTTTAGTGTGTAAGCAATAGGCAAAAACTGTAAACAGAAGCGCACATTGTTTTTCTCTGGTCTACACCTTCACACATGACAGCTGTTTCTTCTGCGAACCCTCAGCAGACCAACACTCATTAGTGAATACTAAAACCAGACGAGCTCTTCTATAATTAACCCACATCCACTTATGTGCTGCTATTAGTGTATGTGTGTGTCTCTCTTTGTAGTGTTGTTATGTGTGTATGTGTGTGTCTCTCTCTCTGTGTCGTGTAGTGTGTGTGTGAGAAAGAGAGAGTGTGTATGTATGTGTGTCTCTCTCTCTGTCTAGTGTGTGTGTGTCTCTCTCTCTCTAGTGTGTGTGTAGTGTAGTGTGTGTAAGATGGCGAGAGAGTGTACAGTATGTGTGTCTCTCTGTGTAGTGTAGTGTGTGTCTCTGTAGTGTGTGTGTAGTGTTGTGTGTGTATGTGTGTCTCTTGCTCTATCTCTCTCTCTCTGTCTGTAGTGTACCTTGTTTGACTATACTTGTGAGGGACCAAATGTCCTCACTTATATAGTGAAAGATCAACACAACCCACTAGTGAGGACATGTTGCTGGTCCTCACTAGATAAAAACACTTCTAAATCAGTCTACAGTAGATTTGATGTAGATCTAGTGTCATGTACATGTTTCTTTGGGGATTCTTTAGGGATAGGGGTCGGGGTTAGAAAATATCAATTGAAGCCTATGCAGTGTCCTCACTAAGATAGCAAAACAAGTATGTGTGTGTGATATGAGTCTGTAGTGTGTGTGTAAGAGAAGCAGTCCGAGGTAGATGTGGTTGTTCTGTAAGCTCTAACTTTCATCTCAGCCACACACACACAGAGCCGAGAGCGTCTGAACGTCCAGCTCTTATTTTGGGAGTGTAAGTCTCTGAGAGGGAAACAGTCCTCCACGTCAGCTGCTTTCTGCAGAACTATTGAACTCATTTAGAGGAATTAAAGCACAGATCGATGCCTTCTCGTGTGAATCACCGCAGCAGACAGAAACACACACGTCAGCGTCAGGTCTGTCGAGTCTCAGGCTCTGTCAGGAAACACATCTGATAACAGAAGAAATCCAGATCCAGCATTAACATTCAGAGAGGTGCGAGCCGCGGACTGACCTCTGAAGAGAGTGTTGTTCTTCTCATTCAAATACCTGCCAGAGTCATTTCTTCTGAGAAATGACTCTGTCTTTGCCGCAAATATCCTTGACATTTTCTCAAACGGAGCAGAGTGATCTGAGACGCTGAAGAGAACGCCTTCATCTAACTCTGTGTAAATCTGTGTGCTAATAAAGCTCTCATCTCATCTGATTCCTGTCAAAGTTAAGCAAATTCATAATCAGAGAGATGAACAGAATTAGACAGATTTGATCTGACTGTTTCATTCTAGGCTTTAATAAGTTGATTACACTGTTCAGATGATTTGTTTTGTCTTTTGCTCACAGAGCCAGCTTTTGTTTGATCAAAAATACAGTAATAAATATGAAATATTATTAGAATGTAACGCAGCTGTTTTCTGTGAATCTGTGTTAAAGTGTGATGTATTTCTGTGATGTTCAGCTGTATTTTCAGCATCATTACTCCAGTCCTCAGTGTCACATGATCTTCAGAAATCACTCTAATGTACTGATTTCTGATTATTATCCATGTTGCGCTGCCCAATATTGTATTTTTCAGGATTCACAGAGGAATAGAAAGTTTGAAGGAACAGCATTTATTTGAAATAGAAATCTTTTGTAACATTAGAAGTGTCTTTACTGGCACCTTTGATACATTTTATGTCTCCTTGATGAACAGAACAGTTTTCATACAACAACAACAACAATCCTTGAACTTTTGAACAGCAGAGTTTTAAATAAATAAAAGCATAGTGATAACAAATCATTTCAATCATGCATCCTTTCATGCGTTCATGTTCACAGCTATCTTCATCTCGTTGACTCAGTCTGGTTAAAATGCTTGAACATGAATCCGTTTGAGAACGACTGATCTTCAGTCGTCGTCTTCTCTGTGCCGTCAGAGATTACAGAAGACATGAACGAGACGCTAAACTTGCAGACGCTTCTGCTTGCGGCTCGAAGAATGTGTTTGTGTTTCTGCATTAATAAAGCGATTCATTATTGATGGCTGAGCTGATGCATTTAACATCACATCTGACTTCACTCGTCTGTTTAGAAGTCAGAACACCCTCGCAACCTTCCAGCAAAGCCATAGCAACCAGTCCGAATGCCCTAGCAACCACTTAGAACACCATTGTAACATTCTGAGAAAGCTGTAGCAGCCAGTTAGAACACCGCTGCAACATTGTTGCTCTGTTTTGTCTTTCATCTTTCTGAGCTGTGTAACTCTTAGGTTAAAGATCAATAACTAATCAATGCAAGAACATCAGCTAACTCTCATCTCTAAAAAACAAAGGAAAGCAGATCAAACTTTCTATAAACTAGTCATAGATTGTTGCAATTAATTATTTATATTTTAGGTATTATTTTAATAATTTGCAGTTTGCAGAGGTTACTATTCTTCCTCAATACTTTGTTTTTCTTTTTATTATTTAGTTGTTGTTTTTTTCTCGTAATACTAAGAAAATATACATTGCAGCAGTCGTGCTTGAAATAAGGTGATGTTGGTGTATTTTGCTTGCGTCACACCCAGCCGTCCGTCTCTAACGCTCAGGGCACAAGTGCTTTCTTTTAATGAAATCTTCTGAGATGTTTTCTGGGTTTATATGCTGCGATATTATTTCAATTCATCTTAATATCTCAGTGTTCACGTCATAATAGTTGCAGGCTAATTGGTATTTCCTGCATTACTGTTATTAATGTTCCAGATCAGTGGATAAGTGGTAAAAATACATGAGTGCGTACGCTTGTGGACAATAAAACAAGCCAAATCCTGATTCCTGAGAAGCTAAGAAAAAACAATGGCATAAATTTTTTTTAAAAAGTTAATTTGTAAATGTGCTATAATAGGTCAGATACAAAAATACTGCATTAAAAGAGTTGCCAAGCAGATAATGTTTTTTGACACAAAAAAAAAATAAAAATAATAAAAATAATTCTGGAGCCTATACTAAATAACAAAAATGAATGGTAACACTTTATTTTGATGGTCCCTTTTAACATTCTGTTATTATGTTGTGCCTGCATGCTGACTCTCATCAGAGGACTGTCTAATTAATATCTGCTAACTCTATATTGTTATGGCATCTCAACAGACGCTCTACTGACTATAAGTAACTTTGCAAGAACATGTCAGCTTATCCTAACCCTAAACCCAGTCTACTAATACTCTACATACACTCTAAGAGTTAGTAGATGGGTGCAATGTTACTCATAGTCTCCAGAATGTGTTAAAAGGGATCATCTCAATAAACAAATCTATGTGACCACATGACAAAACCGCTTTCACAGCAAACCTACTTTCAGAATAGAAATTGACATCAATTATTGACATCAAAACTGACAATTGCTCACAAAAAAGACCCAGAAAGACTACATATTTTTATAAATGTAATATATTTTTGTAAAAAAATTGTAAAAAATTTGTAAAAAAATGTTTTGCTCTGGTGACTGTACTGACTGATTTAAATTTATTAACTAGATTTCAAGTTTTTATTTATTTATCCCAAAGGAAATTACAAACACATTTCTTTCTATGGCGTGTTATAATATCTGAACCAGGAGCACAGCAGCACGGGTATATTTGTAGCAATACTCAACTAATCCATGTTTGAGTCAAAATTATACGGTTTCCATTATGCCAAAAATCATTAGATATTAGACATAAGATATTTTGTACATTTTCTACTATAACTATATTAAAACTTAAACTGATTTTTGATCAGTAATACAAGGAATTCTTTTAGACAACTGTAAAGGTGATTTTCTCAAAATTATTTTGCACCTTCAGATCCCAGATTTTCTAATAGTTGTATCTCAGACAGATATTGTGCTAACAGACCATACATCAATGGAAAGCTCATTTTTTCAGATTTCACGTGATGTACGAATCTCAATTTCCAAAAAATTGACCCCTATGACTGGTTTTGTGCTCCAGGCTAATAAATACAGATCGTTTGAACAGCTTTATAAACAACACTAACAGTGTTAATGTTTTACAACTGTTGATCAGTTATGAAACAAGTTTAATTCCAGCGGTAAAGCAGAAGAGATCAGGTGTTAAGAATATTCCAGTTGTTGCTGGTTAAAGTAGCTTGTCTCGGTCTCTGAATGTAAATGTGATTTCTGTCACATGATGATGAGCGACAGGACGTTTTGTCAATTGCTTGTTGCAGAAGGTGCCCTTTCACTCGTCTTCATCTCATGCCTTTCTGGCTCATTTTTCAGTGTCTGTCTTTGAGCTTTTCATCGAGCAGCAGCGCGTGATCTAATTATGAGCGAGATGACACCTGAATGATTTACGTTGTCATTCTTCCCAATGGGAAAACATGCAAATCAGGGTAATAGAGGTTAGTTGGCGTATCTGAGAGCGTCTTAACTGTAATTTATTTCCTGATGCCTTTGCTGCAGATGAGCAGGATCGCTCACAGCTTCATATGTTTGTCTCATAAGACTGAATCATTCAGCGCTCACAGACTAAACACAAGTTCAGACGGGGTCGTTTGTGAAGCAGGTCTATTTGAGATTGATAAATGGTTTCTCTAGCTCAATCATATACAGATACAGACCACCATTCATTACTCAAGTACATGTTGTCTTTTCTGAAATTTCTGCTGGATGAAACTTCCCGGGACAAGAGATTAAACAGAATCATAAATAGCTAGTTAAACTGCTGATGTGTCTTAAATCTGAATTCTAATGTGTTTGCTGTATATTCAAGTAAAGCAATATTATTAATATTAATACACAATTTTACATTATCATTATAAAAAAAAAATATATAATATATATTTATAATATATATTATTTTTTATACATGATGGTACAAAAAATATTTTGAAATATGAAATAATATTTTTAAAACACAAATTAGAAATATTTGGTAATTGTTTGCATATATCGCTATATATATTGCAATATATGCAAAAAATGACCAAATATTTCTAATTTGTGTTTTAAAAATATTATTTCATATTTCAAAATATGTTTTGTACCATCATGTTTTTGTTTTGTTTTTTGGCCATATGCAGGGCCTTATGTAGATATGCTGTACGATTTTCTTTTAGCACACAGAATTAATCACCAGTTTAACACCAGTAAAGTATGGAGTGCCTCAAGGATCTGTGTTAGGCCCTTTGCTATTTTTAATATACATGTTGTTGCCCTTTAGTAATATTAGTAGAAAACACAGGGTTAATTTCTGAACCTTATGACTAGTTCTGTGGTCCAGAATCTCTTTCTCAAACACAAACAAACACACACTCACAGTATATACGTACAGTACCTATGTGTAGGCTAAACTGTACAATTGGAAATGTACACTCTCAGAAATAAAGGCACAAAAGCTGCCACTGTGGTACATAGTAGTACTTAAAGTATACAAATTAAAACTAAGAGGAACAAAAGTGTACTTTCTGAAAAGGTACTGCACCAGTGACAGCTTTTGGACCTTTCTTTCTGAGAGCGTAGATATATTTAGCATAAATTTGGAATTAGCATTGTGTGTGTGTGTGTGTGTGTGTGTGTGTGTGTGCATGCAGTATAGCTTCATATTGTTGGTTCACAAAACTTCAGGCTTTTTAAAAGTAATCTTTAATGGCTGGCTTTTGGAATATTTCAGATATATTAGCATACCCAGAAACACCTAATTAATGTTAAATATGCTGATTAACTTCAGATTGAAATGAGAGGAACTAAAGGGAATTGCTAAATCTTGGCTGTGATTAATAAAACATGTTCATAAATGTTGGACTAGTGAACAGCCCTCAGGATCGTCAGTGATATTCATGAGGATAGATAGATAGACAGACAGATGAACTGATGAACTGTGTCATGATAGAGATACAGATAATGAAACAGGCTTACAGTCAGAGACAATAACTAATAAATAACAATAATTGATGGATCTGTAAAAATACAGCATAATATAGCTGGATTTATCCAATCCAATCTGCTGCGACTGCACTTCTATGAAGATCTCTGTATGTCTTAAAGGGCTCAGCACTGAAATTGCTAAATCTGGAGGGGTCTTCACACACACGTTTGGCCATGCTGAGTATCAAGAGATCTGCTGCGAGGTTAATAAACTGTCAGGAGAAAAATGATGAAACCACACAGTCTGTGTCTGAAGGTCTACATCAGTTGTCATTTTGTGTTTTCTTCTCAGTATTCATGGTAGATAGCTAGACCGATAAACGACCAGACCAGAAAACATCTTCAGATATTATTTTCTAAATGCAAAAGTAAGGTCAGACACAAAGGCATTGTGATTACTGAAATATCACACTGTCACTGTTGTAATTTGCCAATATACAATATTGCCAATATGCCAATATCCTGACCTATGTGTCCTGAAGCAGATGGAGCTGTGGGGTCGACTTTTTCAGCCTTGATTTACTTCATTGAAACCTGGTTAATTACTTGTCACCAGACTCTGAATTGCAATATATGTACACTGTATATAATATAAATAAAAGAAAGAATATCATTATAAGAATATCAAAATAAAAAGAAAGAATATCATTCTTTCACCTTGCATTTTATTCTGCACTGTGTATTACATATAAGTTGCACAGAATGGAAACGTTATGCACAATTAATCAAAAACCTAATACATGTGCTGTATATACTTAAAAACTTTGATAATGTATTAAATTTATAGCCCACACATACTGTAGGTATATACTCTGTGTGTGTGTGTGTAAGTATTTTTAAAGTAAACACAGAATGTGTGTATATTTATATATACACACAATCTATTAAAACAGTACACGCACATATTATGTAAAAAAAAAAAAAAAAAAAAAAAGAGATGATTGCATAATGTGTACTGCATCATTTATTAAATAATCTGCAGGGTTTACTGTGCCGAATGAGTACTGAACCCTGTCCACAAAAATAGCATGTAAACAATATTATTCCACAGGCAATATCTGCATTTCTAACTTCATCTTCTCAACACAAATCCGTGGAGGCGAGTGACGTCAGTGTAGGGGAGGTGTAATACAAGGCTATTAAGAAGAGGTGAGGTTCAACACTCAGCAGATGTGTTTCTCATTAGTGTTCAGTGAGTGGATGTGTGTCAGGTTCTCCATCGTCTGTCCATCCATCCATCAATCAGTCAGTCAGTCAGTCTCCTGATGTGGTTGAGCTTGCATATTTATTGGAGGTGATCATGTAGAGAAATCTCACTGCGGTAAAACTACAGCATGCTGAGAGAGTCACGTCTCCCCCTGCTGACACACGCTTTATCAGGAGAAAAGAGCAGAAAAATGCCAGTAAAGACATTTATAATGTTACAAATAAATAATTTCTGTTACAAATAAATACTGTTCTTCTGAACTGCTGTGAAAAAAAAACGGTATTTACGTATTTCGATTGAACCTGGGTTGCTCTTTAATGTTACTGTTTTGTAAGTCACTTTGGATAAAAGCGTCTGCCACATGCATGAATGTATTGCAGAAATATTGCAGAAATTAATTGGCTGAATGACATTTGACTTCTAATTATTTTACCGTGCATGACTGTTATTAAGGTTAGTTTGTATTCTGCATTGTTTTTGTTCGCTTTCTTTGATCCATCAGACCGAAGGTTCCTACAAAGATGATAAAACTTGACATTTTTGAACTTGTGGTGACATTTTTGGTCCCCGTGAGAAAAACAACATTACTAAATGCACAGAACCCAACATGTGTTTGTTGGGGTGTGAATCGTGCAGTATGCATACAGGTACAAACACAGACACACAATTCATCTCTAATTATTGTTTTTCCTTCACGTCTGACTATAGCGTGTTAATTAGATTCAGATATGTTGAGTTCATTCGTCACAGTGGATCTGAGCGCCGGTCATGAAGTCTTTCTGTTTAATTGCTCTCAGGAGGATCATAATGGACTCTCGCGTTGCATTACAGTCTGACACGTTATAACAATTAATACCTCTCCTTTTAAATATTCATGGGCGAATGTTACCCAATGTCTCTCTCGGCAGAAGCGTCTCTTCAATAATGACTTGGGACGATACATTTTCAAATTAAAGCACGGCTGCTCATGCTAATGATTCCTTACATCGTTCTGCTGGAAATTTTAATTGTGCGTCGTGAACGTCACTTACAAGTGATGCTTGTTCCTCGCTGTATTGAATCGAGAGTCTGGAGGAATCATTTTGCTTGATCTTTTAGGTAAAATACTTTAGTGTGCTAAAAATACTGTGATTTTTCAGAAATTAAAACATAAAAGAGCATTTAATGAAGCTAAATGTCAAAATGACTCATTCTAGACATTTAAAATACTGGGTTACGTTAATTTAATTTGTTTTTAAATCAAGACATATTTACTAAACGACTTATTTATTTAATTATTATTATTATTTATTTAGTTTTTTTCACACCATCAATAACACTGATCTCAATTTTTGAATGAACCAAAATACTGCTTTTTTCCCCCAGAACTGAGGTGCGTGTATTCTGCTCAATGAGGCCTAAAAACAATCAGCTCCGAAAAAACACACATACCCTGTGCTGATTAAAAGAAAACCAGCTGACTAAAAGATTAAATCCAAGATTTGCTGATAATATCACATAACAACAGATTTTCAAGCAATTTCTCGCCTGGCTGTACAATCCTTTTTGCCTGGAAACACTAAATTAGGCACAGGGTAAAGTTAAACCAAAATAATCCACCACTGCTGTTGGAAAAATAATATTAATATTATTAGAACATTAGTTTTCTGACCCTATTGGCAAATATTTTTTCTTTAGATTTCAGAAAACAAGACTTAATATCTTTAGGCATTGTGCTTCTCAAGATGTATCTTGATTCAAGAATATTTATGAAATACGAGGTTTGTTAGCATTTTTTGCATGAAAGCAGCATTGAGATTCTGACACTGACAGTCTGACACGATGTTAAATATGAGTTAATTGGGTTTTATGAAGGGTCTGAGACTTCGGTATCATGACATTTAATTGTTGTTTTTGATTATCTTGCAGCAGATTGCATAACCTCAATCAGACCACCATCTCATTCAATCAGATTGCCATCCTCTCACACTTCCCAAAAACGAGAACAATCCTTTCATGTTCTGTATCTTTTTTATGCACATTTTCCTCCAAAAGAATGTCTGTGTAAAGCTTGGCCAGGTTCCTCTCTGGTTTAATCTCTATGAAGTGTTGAAAGAGCAGATCCTGCATTCATTTATCAGTAGCCTGCTTCTGACGCAGGACGCCTGTGTTCACCTGGAAGCCAAAAACCCATTCGGCTTTATGATGATACAGAGAACCTGCAATGCATGCCTTGGTAGCTTGCAAATGAACTCCATAGTCATGAGCGCTAGTGTTTGCTCTAGAACCGAAGCATTAAATGTGATCAAGAAATGGACCTGAATTGAGTTTTATGTGAGAAAAGAAGCAAAAAGTACACCTAGCTTATCAGATACATCTACAAGATCAGAAGGAGTGTGTTTCTTCATCTGGGTGCCGTCAGAAAAACATCACAATAATCCACAGCACTCCAGTCCATCAGTTAACATGTGGAGAAGACCGAAGATCAAACTGACTCTCATTCTGACAGCACCCATTCACATCCATTACTAAGACACTGATGCAGAGACACATTTCTCCAGATCTGATGAAGAAACACACTCCTCCTGATCTAGGATGAACTGAGGAGGTGTACATTTGCAGCACATTTTAATTTTTGGGTGAACCGTTATGTTAAGGGTTTAATGTAACAAAATACAAGGTTTGTTTCTTGTAAAATAAAGATAGTCACTCTTAATTTCACTCATGCTTTGTTAGGGACGTTTGGCTGTCACAGTCACTGAAGACCACTGACCTGATTCACCTGAAATGACAACAGCATGTTGACAGTAAAAGCGCTGCTCTGTTGGAGGTCAAACATCCATTTGTCCTCATGCTTTCTATTCTTTTCTTTGTTTTTCCCTTGAGAATGACTGACATTCAGCTGCTGCATTTCCCAACTTAACCTATTGTGAAGCTACAACATGATTGCTCAAATCAGTCGACCTCTAAAGTCTAAAAACTGTTTCCATTCTATTCACAGACGACAGGGGGGAAATAATACATGCAAATAATGAAATGAAATCATCTAAAATTAAATGAAACAAATGATACAACCCTGACTAATAAGTAATAAAACTCAACACACAAGTGTCGCTTTCACAATTTATGATGTTTTTTTTTTCTTTCTCTGTATTGTCTGTGTCAGATTAAACACAATCTATGGTTCATATACAAATATGAGAATGTCTCCGTATCTGTCGCATCTCAAATTTATCTTTGAGCCAAAGAATGAAAGAAGATTGGACTATAAACAGAGCACAGTGAAAGTTTTCTGCTTCTTCATGTTTTAAAACTTTTTTTTAAATATCACATTTTTCAAAACCCAGTCATTGTTTCATTCTTTATTTCTAATTTTAAAGCATGCAAAGTCCCACATCTCCATTGTGTTCTCTGACGTTTTTGGACTGTACTTCACTAATTACCATATAAAGACAGACCTAATTGCCCAGAAAACTCTCTCTGAAATATCTCTCTGACCATAAAAATAACTCTGCTGTTTCTCTGCATTTATATTTTGAGATCTGTGGAGGGTTCGGGACACTAGAAAGCTTCTGTCGAGAGCAAATCGACTTTGCACTCCATGTACGTGCATTTAATGAAGCCTCTGGAGGGCCCTCAAACGCGAGGAGCCACAGGGGGCCGAGACGACAGCAGACAGAGAGGCGTAAAGAGAAGGAGCCCACTCGTCTGAGGGCCGCTGGACACATGCTGCTTTATGCCACATTCGGCCTTTATATCCCCTCATGCATCTGAACTCATAGTTCTGTGACGCAGAAATACAGAAAGCCAACACAACTGGTTCATTCTGACTGTAGAAGCACATCTGAACTGTTGAGAAAACTGCCTCAGATTGATTGATTTAATAATCATTACGCCGCAGCTGCATCAATACATTTGCATTCATGCATGCTTTCATCCAAAAGAGGAACAAAGGCGATATGTCAAGGAGCCAACAATGTTTGTGACACACAATGCAGGTTTAGACAGTGACGTCTGACGCTGAATCAACAATGAACTCATCATTTTTTAAGACGTCTGTTACTTCGAATTGTGGCCTGATGCATGAAGATTTGTGTGTTTGTGAAGGTCGTAGATTCAGATCACGCGCTCTTCCTCTGCTCATCTTTGACATGTTTTGCTTTCATTCCATTTAATAAAACGACAGTATTTGACAGTATCTCTAAAGCTCTAGTAAACTACAAAGAGAATGTCATTTTATGTATTTGAGAAATCGCACTACCTATTGTCATCCAGTAGCAGTTCATCTGACTGAATGCTCGTTTCAGATATGATGGTGCAGTATTTTAATGCAATTAAGTGGTTATCATTAGACGGAGACTATTAAAATGATTTTCTTAACCGAAATAAAACCAATTTTAGCTACAATGTAAAAATGTGTGAAATAAGCAGCACTAAAAGTTTAACTGAAATAAAACTAAAAACTGAAATAAAAATTTCAACTATTTGGCAAATGTCAAAATACTTAAACAAATAATAAAACATCAACTAAAATGGCTCAGTAACACTTAATTCAGTATGCCATTTCAAATTCAACCGTTCACACCATGCACTAAAAAAATGTGCTGTCTAACTTCATTAACTCACAACTTCCTAAACTTTTTTGGAAACTCACATTTGTTTACTGAAAGCTATTTTCTTAATTTTCATCAGATTAACAATGCTGTTAAACAGTAATCGTTTAAAATCTGCTGTACTTCAGTCCTTCTTGTCAAAAAAATAAACAAAAGTATGGTGCTAGGTGGTCCCGCGCGCGGCAGATCGGAGGCATCACGTGATGACGACGTCAGCAATTACCCGATAGCGCCAAACATCGACATCAGTATTTTCTTGTTACATTTTTCGGTTATAAAATGTATTAGTCTATATCGCGATATTTAATTTAAAAACGACTCTCTCCAGCACAAAACCAGCACATCCTATCATCACAATACGATCAATTACTGGTGACAGTCAACACTTGAGAACAATGAACAATAATCATCAGAAAGAAAACGCTGTAAGTAAACAAACCTTTAGATTGACTAGTTGTGGTCAGTGAGTTTGTGTTGTTCCGTTATTGACCAGCAGAGGTCAGGGTGAGACTGGAAGTGTGATCAGAACTGTGGAAGAGACCGGGGCATGTTGTCACAAAGGGAATGTGACACTAAACAGCACGTTGTTGTGTTTTCAGCTAAATGTAAGCAAGCAGTATAACAATTATTAAGCACAAGAAATAGTATGAAGCTATACAGATTCAACAAACATCAAACTTACTGAGATACAAGCCATGTGACAACTTGCCCCGACCTGCCTTTGTACAGAGCAAGCTGTGGGAATTATGCTTATGTGTTAGCTTGATATATTTTGCTTGATGGAGTGATTCGTTTTTTAAATGCAGAGTCATTTGGGCATTTTTTAATTGCTTTTTTGTCCCTTCTGTTTTGATTTCTCATCATGACACTGGTGCTAATTGGTTTGGGACTGAGTTGCTTGCTCAGGAAAACATTTACTGCACAATGTGTGTGAAATTATCTTTGTTCCCAGAACACTGCATTCTGAACCACAATGCTTTTGTTAATGAAGCACTTTAAATGGAGCTTTTGATACCGGTGGGTTTTTAATGGTTGAAATATTCACACTATTCACAACTCAACAGTAAGTGTAGTGCTATACGTTTTGATGGAAAGCCAATTTAACCATGCCTGCCAAAACTGTCCTACAGTAGACAGATTTAACTCTTTATTTCTAAAGCAGTAAGCTGTCTGAGGCTGTGAGTAGAGTGTTGTGGAGTAACTAGTCACATGCACTCAGTTCATTAGTACTATTGCAGAAATCGGACCCTTTTCACTGACAGGTATGCATCTCATTACATTTATCAGTTTAAAATCGGTTCAATCAAAATGCTTGGAAATACAATAGGCTACTTATTACATTTGAATCTGTTTATCTGTAACCTATTTGCGAAGTAACTTTCCCAACACTGACTGGAAATATAAAACGGTTGAAATTTAGAGTTCAGAGTGTACAGTAAGTGATGTGTTTCATGAATGTGAGGAACATGACGGCTCTTCTTATCCTCTCAAGGCTGTAGAGTTTTCATTGGCTGCTGTTCTTTTCTTGGCGACGCTGTGAAGAAGGAAGGAAGTGGAGCTTTCCACCGTTTACTCTTTCCTGTGAGCAAACACAGTGACAGGAGAGAATCGTCTCCTGAGCTTCCTCTCTTATCTCTGTCAGTCTCACACAAGTTAAAGTTTGTTCATGTGGAGCAGACCGGGGCAAGTTGTCACACGCTTTACTCCAGAAATCTTCTGTTTAAGCAGAAACCTTAAATCCTCGACCTCAGAAATCAAACGTTCGAATGTTAGCTGAATATTTTTGGATCGTACAGTAGATGTGTTTTCCTCATGTGACAACTTGCCCCGGTCTCTTCGGTGTGTGAGCGTTTGATGACCCGCGCACTTCTGGTGAATGTAAGTGTTTTATTGCCCTGCGCTTTGAAAGGTCAGGCTGCACAAACTTTCTTTCCCGTAGATCAGTGTAGTTAGAGGTTACCAACCTCCTCCTTCATCTGGAGAAATACAATCCTCTGTTTCTCAGGCGTCATAAATAAGGCCTGGCTTTGAAGTCTCCAGTCCATATCCCTCGGCTTTGCTGCTCATTCTGGAGATTCCCTCGTAAGCCAAGACAAATGCTCTCAGGGTTGGGAGAGGTTTAAAGAGGTTCTCCTCCTGAAAGCGTGTTCATGGATTTAAGATGTTCAGAGCGAGTGTAAGCGCTCTAGATGTTGTTTTAAACTCCACTTCTGTTCACACCGAGCAGGTAGATGGCTTAAAGTATATTTTACAAAGCTTTTCTTCGTGCACTAGAGAGGTTGTGGGAATTGCATGCACGACCGTAGAAAAGTCATTTTCCATAACGGTTGGGTAGCTGACGCACAATATGTTCATTAATAAACATTTAATCCCACTTCAACCTGATCAAAGACCAAACAACTGATTTGGTGCTTTTCCTGCAATTCATCAAAAATCAAGGCTTTCAAAAGAAGAAAATGTCTCCAAAATGTCTGTTTAGCTCAATTTAAACACAAATATTTGGGTCAAATTGACCTGAAAAACAAGTGGAGAAACCTTCAATCCATTTTTCTTCAATTTCTGATCAGGGACAATAGAGGTTTTCTGTATTTTCATAAGTCTGTAGTATTTTTCACTTGGGGGTCTTTGGGTAAACTGTGTGGAAATCAAGGTCAGATTTTCAACACAACATGAGGATTAAATGAAAATATTCTGATTCTAAAACTCAGAGAGCTGTATTTGAACAGGGCTTGTTCGACGTGTATCTTAGCTGTCTGTCAGACCAGTTACGCCAGTGTTTTTCATCATATGGAGTGAATGGAGCCTGACACATGTTGGGCAACCTTTGACTTTTCCCACTCACACCCTTTGCTCTTTTCCAGTTTAGGTCATTTGTGCGGTTCGTCAGCCCCAGCGTTAGATTAGGAGGGTCTCAGGGAAGCCGAGGCTCAGCGAGAGCTGCTTGACATAAGCCAGGCGGGTCAGAGAGACGTCTGTTTTCAATGCGGAAAAACTGACATACTGACACACATATGGCCTCGCGCTGTGAAGATGAGGAGGAAGAGGTGGATCAGTGTTAGGAGCTAGTATCAGTCTTTCCTGTGAACCACATGTTCATGTCCCCATCATACAGTATGTGTGACCCTGGAGCAGTGATCAGCAGCACAGGTATATTTGTAGCATTAGCCAGAAATACGGCTTAAAATTATACATTTTTCTTTAATGCCAAAAATCATCAAAGATCAAAAGATCATGTTACATGTTTTGTAAATTTCCTATTTAAAAAAAAAATATATATATACATATATATGAGCATATATCAAAACCTCATGTTTTATTAGTCATATGCATTATTAAGAACTTTTTTTGAACAAAGGTGATTTTCTCAGTATTTGTACATTTTTTTTCACCCTCAGATTCCAGATTTAAAATGTTTCGGCCAAATATTGTCCCACTGTATCCTAACAAGCCGTACATCATTGGAAAGCTCATTTAATCATAGATGACTGGTTTTGTGCTCCAAGGGTCATCTATGTCAGAGATAATATTATAAACTCAATTAAACAGGTCAAAAGATTGGAATAATTAAGATTATTTAATGCTTTTAAATCTGTTCAGCACAGTGAGGCTGCATTTTCACAATGATGAAAACAGTTGTGCTGCACAAAGTTTTTGAAGAAACAATGTAATACAAAAAAAAAAGAAATGCATACTTATCAAGGACACATTAAATAGATCAAAAGTCTCACTAAAGACATTTGTAATGTGGTAAATTAAAATCCTGATAAAAATATCACTGATAACCATTAAACTGAAATAATATTGTACAATATCTATTATTTTACAGTATTTTTACAGTAAATTTCAACCAATCATATTTTGTTTTCTTTTATCACATCGTAAGTGACACTGAAGTGTTTAATTCAGTCTACAATTGCAAATCAGGCTGAAATGTGCATTTATCTACAATATACAACCACTTCAAAAGCAGCTGATCCAGTCTGTGTTGATGAAGAGCTGTTGGTTTGCTCTTCAGCTTTACTGTGAAGGTGCAGGAACACTGCTGAAGGGCGTTTGTACAGTCAGAGGTTTGATCGCTGATTCTGCATTGATTTGAGTCTGGCTGCGGCCCTGTATGACCTCACTTCCTGTGTGTTACACATGCTTTACGTATGAGCTTCTAACTTTGTCAAAAAGTGTCTGTGTTGAGAAAGGAATACTAAATAGTAGCGTGTGCCACATGTGATTATAATTTTAAATAGTAAAGCATGATGTTGAGCAAGAAGACGTCCAGTCGCCATTGCAAAAATAAAAGAAAACAATAACTGCAATATTTTTCAAATTCATTTTTTAGGCATTTATATATAAATGATTTGTTTTCTCTCTGAGTTTGTCAAGGATATAAGTGTCACTATTATGGCGTTAAATGACTGAATGAATATGCACATTTTTATCCCAATATAGTTTGTTTCACTGTTTATTAAGTTATTTTAATCTGAACATTAATCAGTTGTTTGATATATATATATAATATATAAGACCGGCCGTAACTACATTCTTGTCGAGTCAAATACAAGATTTTGTACCTTTCTATTATAGTTACTTACAATTAAACCTTAACTTTTAGATCAAATTGTGTACTATGGAATTTATTAATAAATACACACACACATATGTATGTAAACAATAACCTGTATTTATTTATAGCAATTAATCACTATTAGTTCAGTAAAATGATTATTTGGTTCATTGATAATTCTATTGATTATAGGATTAATTGCATCCTATGTGTACTAAATATGTATTGTGATAGATAGGCTGACTTTATTTTCTACTCATACATTCCCGTAGCATCACAGTGTATTTCATCGTTGACTTCAATGGGGCTGCTTTGAACGTTTTTTTTTCCAGTGCTTTGAAACTAGACGGTCATTGGATAAACGCTGCGATCATGTCCCGCCCCCGGACGCTCAGCGTCTCTGGGAGTGAATGAGGAGTGGGCTGGCCTGGACGCTGAGCTTCTGCGTG
>JAUMHG010000048.1:3117357-3135739 GCA_032359395.1 Enteromius anoplus
GGAAAGGGTTTGATTGGGTGGTCGTGATTAGGGGAAGGATTAGCTGATTGCTAACAGCTGCAGGCAATCGTACAGCGCTTCACCCGAACTATGTTTTTATCAAAACATTTATTTAGTTCATATTTTTACTTGAAATAAAATTAACTGAAATAAATACATTTTTTTAAATATTTGTATTTTATTTTAAACATATTTACTACTTTTAAAATAATAATGTATTAATTATTATGTAATTATTAAAAAATTAACTTGAAGTAATAAAAGAGCAAAAGCTAAAGCTAAACTTAAACTAATTTTATATATATAATGGTTGAATGTTTAATAATTTATAATCTTTAAATGATCATATATTCTCTAAAACTAAGCACAGTTTAATAAAGCACGGTTTGTCTCATTTGAAAACTAATGCCTTTTCTCTTAGTTCATGACCGTCATAGAAATGATATAAATATTTGTCTGTTTTCTGTTTGCAGAGAGGACTTGAAGCTGTCAGATGATGAGGCAGCGTCTCATTTGAGAAAGAAAAACAACAAAAAGCCTCAGTGATGATGTTAATATGATCTGTAGCTCATTAGTTTTATTAGTTGGAGATCTCTGTGATTTTCCTTCAGTTCTTCTGAGAAGATGTTGGCCATCTGCAGGCTTCATCTGCTCTGCCAGCGAGACGAGACACTGACACGCTTCAGAAATATCACTCGAACTATTCAACATGAACAGAAGTGAATGACTCTGCAGGTTAAACAGAACTGATGTCAGGACTTTTCTTCCAGCAGCTCTGTCCATTAATATTGCACATATATACGCTAAAAAGGGAACACTTTAAGGTCAGGTTCCAACATAAGCAGATAATAATATATTATTAAATGTTGAAATTAACATTAACCAACAATATACAAGTTGTATGAGTATTTTTCCTTGCCTGTTCTTCTTATTTAATGTGTAATCATTATTAAACTATCACTGCTATAAATGTAAGACACAGTTTAGATAAACACATAGAAACTTAGTCAAAATTGCATAATAAAAGCTCAGAATAGCAAATTCTAAAAAGTTGTATTCATGAGTTAGTTATTCTGTGGCTAAATAAATGAATAAAAAGCTATGTATGAACTCTAAACTGTGAGTCAGAATTGAAATAAGATAAAAAGTCACATTTAGCTTTATTTTTTCATTCCATGTCGGAAGCAATCTTATAAAATGCAGCTCAACCAATCCGAACAGAATTTACATATAATATGTGACTATAAAACATTATATGACTATAAAATATGAATTCCTTGAATCTCAATTGCTAATTAGAATACTTTAGTCTTCATAAAGTAAGATGTGTTATCTGCCAGGAAAATGAATGCAAATAAAAGTCAAACAAAGGGCTTGTGTATAGTTCAGTGTTCTACAGTGATTTAACGCAGCTCTGTTGTTGTTGTTGTGTAAAATAGGCAATAAAAGCAGCAGTCCAAGGTATTTTTAACCCAGTCTTTGAATCAGTGCTGGACCAGGACCACCAAGAACCGTCCACCGCTGACTAAACAATCACAGCCTCGCTCTCGTCAGTATCCAGCACATGCTTCAATATCTGCCTTCCCGTTCAAAAGATTTCAATGCTTTAGTGACAAATACTTCATTCTTTGGCACAATTATTTATAGTAAAGAATGGTCTCGGGTTACAGATGGTCAGGAGACACACTTAAAATAGACTGCGGTAGATTCATGACTTTAAAAGACAATGTTGCTAACTTGAGTCAGGTTATTAGACATGCATACTGATGTCCTAAATGAATATGCTTGTTTATGCATGAAAACAAAATTGTTTTAATGTTACGATCCAGTGCAGTTACTTAGAAACAAACTCAAATTCCTGAAAATAATTAATAAATGCATCGTTCATTGTTAATGTTATTTCATGCATGAACTTATGATCCCAGTTCTAAAAAGAAAATCTCATTGTGTTTGATTTTAGCCATGTAAATGTTTTGATTTGAGTATTTTGATTCAATGCAATTGGCTTAAACTCCAAAATTCCTCAATATAAATAATAATAAATGCATTGCTCATTCTTAATGTTTTTAATGCATTAACTAGCATTACCCAATATGACCTCAATTCTAAAGTTTTACTTTCAAAATATCATGCTTTTGATTTGATGCATAACAGTTTGTGTTCACTTGAGTATTGTGGTCCAAAGACTCCAACTCCAAGCCTCCTCCCAATAAAACCACTGTATCTTCTGGGTCTGAGTGTGTGTTGTTTAATTGGAGGTGTTTGAGAAGCAGAAGCAGTAGATGAGTGTTATTTCTCAGTGGCAGCTGGTTTGAGAGGAGGGACACTGATCTGAGGCGGTGTAGCTCCTCCTTACTCCAGCTTGACTTTCACAAACACTCTTCTCCAGCTCTACTCTGAGTTCCTCTGCTGACGCTGAAGCACCACATGGACTTTATCATCACATCACGCTTTGAATAAGAAACCTGTTTTTGTCTCTGCTTTTATATGCAGCTTTTTTTTTTACTTGCTGCTGTTTAGTTCTGTTGCATGTATCACGTTTATGAAAAGTGTGTGAACATTTCTAAAGCAATGCTGTGATATTTTATTCTGTGAGGAGCTGATTTAAGAGAGAACTGCTTGAAGGAAATGAAGGCTCGAAAGCCAGTCAGTCACAAGAACATCAAGGTGAGACTGTTTTCAATCTGTTTCATTTCCTAAGAATTCATGGTTCAATGGTTTACAGTAAAAACATTAAAGAATTACTGTAACATTAAATAATTTTTTCTTTCTTTTAGTTTTGTTGTTGAACTGAATATAGATTTTTTTTTTTTATTACATTTTATTTGTTTTTTCATAAGTGCAATTCATTTATTAATATTTTATCTCACTAGACACTGAGAAAAGTTTAGATATAAATTAAAAATATTATTTACTATTGCTGGATCAACTTAAAAGTATTATTTTATGCCAACAAAAAGTCATTTTTTAAGGGTTAAATGTATTTATGTATTTATGTATTATGTATTTTATATATAAATGTATATGAGTTTTAAGATATCCTTAAGGAATGCAAAAGGAATTCAAGTGAGTAATCCTGAAGACCTTGAGGAGTCAAACAAGATCCTGAATGAACTGTGGGAAAAATAAACTGAAGATCCATAGATGTTCATAAGATATCATTTTAAAATGACTTTAAGTGTTATTTAAGTGCTGTAGCTCAAACAATAAGTAGATAAGTGTGTGCCGAATGCATGCAAGTGTTTTATTGGCTGTGTGTGTGTCTGTGTTTCAGCGCTAGAGGGACGCTTCAGAAGCGGTCATCATGGGCTCTTCATGCGTTGGTCTGATGCTGGTTCTTCTGGTCAGTGTCCCGGGCTCCGGCGGTGTTTGTCCGAGGCAGTGTGCCTGCTCTGCTCCTTCTGAAGTGCACTGCACCTTCCGAACGCTCATGACTGTTCCCACCGGCATCTCCAGACAGGTCCAGCGCATTAACTTTGGGTCAGTCACTCCTAATCCTCATATGTCCCAGGAGTGCAAAACCTTTCCTAAAGGTTTTTTTTTTTTATATACAGAATCTTTCGATTGATGTCTGGTTTGTTAGGATAGGACCATATTTGTGATGCTTATGTGCTTAAGGGACACATATCTGAAATATTACAGTTTGCACAGTTTTACTCCTGTAAATGTTAGGCTACTCAGGATGAGTGTGGAAGAGTGTGGAAGTATGTTTCGTACATGCTCAAGCCTTAAATCTTGATTTCAAGAGTGTTGCAAGATGGTTGCTAAGGTCGGACAAACATAACTTTAATGCATAATATTAAATGTAGGATTAAAAAAAACAAATACTTTATTTAGACAGCTGTCAACATGTGCATAAAAATAAAGCATTTATATTTATGCATGTATTAGACATCCAGAATGAACGACAAGAGATGAATGAAAATGTATTATTTTAATTTTACACTTCATAAACACTGTGTTTGCTCTCTAACAGGTTTAACACAATAAATCACATCAAAGACGTGTCCTTTGCTGGCCTTCAAAAACTAGAGCTGCTCATGATGCACGGCAACAATGTGCAGAAAATAGATGATGCTGCTTTTCAGGATCTGGTTTCATTACAGGTAACATTACATTCATCTGGTGAAGCACACTAAAAGTCCTTCATGTAGTTCTGATGAATTGGCTCTAACTTAAAAAGATTCATAGTAAAAGTGACTATGGATTTCAAATTTGTAACTTATTTGTGTCACGTTCAATGCACGTTCGTATATATGTATAACGCTTTGGAAATAATTGAAAAACAGCTTTCCAGAACATTCAAGTTATATATAGGTACATTATATTTAGTAGCTTATCAGTAGTGACTATATCAAGTTGATGTCTGTTCGACAAACATGTAGAGTAAAAATGTCTCAGAGTTCACTGTGTTTCCCACAGGTTTTAAAAATGAGCTACAACAAACTTCGAGTCATTACGGGTCACACCTTCTCTGGTTTAACGGCCCTGGTTAGACTCCATCTGGACCACAACCACATCGAGTTCATCCACCCGGATGCGTTCAGTGGGCTGACGTCACTGCGTCTGCTCCATCTAGAGGCCAACCATCTGCAGAAGCTCCATCCCAATACTTTCAGTACGTTCTCCCTGCTGCAGCGTTTCCCCGTGTCCACCGTGAAGCATCTGTACCTCTCTGAGAACCTCCTTACCACACTGCCCAGGAACCTGTTGGAGAACATGCCCCAGCTAGAGAACCTCTTCTTGTATGGAAACCCCTGGAGCTGTGACTGCCACATGAGCTGGTTACAGGACTGGAGTGCACGGAATACAGGTGATTAAACTGCTTCTGAGGGCACCAGATGATCGTTGTCCAGATGTCACACACTGTAAACTTTATAAATATCATATATCCATATAAACTATATCTCAAGGTTAGTGTGCATGCATATACAACCACAAAACAAGTCATAAGGTTCAGTTTTTTTAAAACTGAGATTTATACATCATTTGAAAGCTGAATAAATATAAATTTTGATGCCTGGTTCGTTATGATAGGACAATATTTGGTACAAATATTGAGATACAACTATTGGAAAATCTGGAATCTGAGGGTGCAAAAAAATCTAAATATTAAGAAAATTGCCTCTAAAGTTGGCCAAATTAAGTTCTTAGCAATGCATATTACTAATCTAATGCAGTTTTAACACATTTACAGTAGGAAATAATAAAAAAAAATAAAAAAATAAAAAAAACAACAACATGGAAAACAATCTTTACTCTATATCCTAATGATTTTTGGCACAAAGAAAATATTTATCATTTAGACCCATACAATGAATTGTAAGCTTTTGCTACAAATATACCCATGCTACTTATTACTGATATATATCATATATTGCTGTTCAACAGGAAACTATTTTGAATATACATTCTGTTCAATAAATACTTTTTAACTTTTTACCAATCAAAGAAACTGAAAAAAGTATCACATTTTCCATATAAATTAAGTAGATTAGCTATTGACTTCAAAATATTTATTATTTGATACTAAATCATCATATTAGAATGATTTCTGAAGGATTGTGTGACACAGAAGACTATAATGATGGTTGATGAGAATTCAGCTTTTTTAAATTAGTTGAAAACATATTTAAGGGGAAAAAAAGTTGTTTTAAATAGTTAAAACTATTTTATAATATTCTACTGTTTATAATGTGTTTTGATCTAATAAATGCATAAAAAACAGTACTTCCACACATCCACACACACACACACACACACACACAGACATATACAATATATAATTTATATACATATATATTAGTGTGTTTAGTATTCATATTTTAACAAATCTATTTTAAATAAAAAAAAATGTATCTGCTGAGCACTGAGTGAAGAACTACAGTACTACTGTTTTCTAAAGTCTGGATTTGTTTCATTTTCCTAGGGGTGATAAAATGCAAAAAGGACAGATCATTTTCCAGCAGTCAGCTCTGTCCACTGTGTGCATCTCCTAAACATCTCAAAGGACAAGACATCTCAGATCTCCAAGAGTTCATCTGCTCTGGACCAGCTATCAGCTCTCCAAGAAAGAACTTCTCACATGAGGACAACATGAGTGAACTCCTGCCCATCGACAGGATCAAACCTCCATTTGGAAACGTCTCCCTTGGTTTATTCGACGAGCATGGGACTAAAGTGGACTTGATCTGCCAAATACTTGAACCAAGAGAGTCCACTAAAATCAACTGGAATTATACAAAATCTTTGGAGATCGCTGCTAATTTGACTCTCTTCTTTGACCTGGAGTGTCCTGTGGACAGAGACAACTATGAGAGCTTTTGGAGGCTTCTTGCTTACTATAGTGAAGTGCCTGTGCATCTACGAAGGGAAATCATGTTAAGTAGAGAGCCGGAGCTGAGCTACAGATACAGACAGGACATCGAAAGGGATGCCTACTTTTACACTGGCGTCCGAGCCAATGTTGTAGCCCGTCCATCTTGGCTCATGCAGTCCTTCATAAATATCAAATTAAACAGGCCTTATTCCTCCTCCAAGAGTGTGAGACTCATTCTTAGCACTCATTTAACTACCACCAAAGACAAGGAGCCCGTAAGATCTTGGGTCATGATTGAACATGACAATAAAACGCAGACAAGCTTTAGTTCTGTTGTGGGTGGTGCGATTGAAATGGACTGCCGTGTGCAAAGCTCTAGAAACGCAGACGTTCACTGGATGGCCCCTGATGGGTCAAAGATTAAAGCTGCATTCGGCTCGACCGGCAAAAGAGTGAGCGTTTCTAGCAGCGGTAAACTTCACATCAAATCTGTCGAGCACAGAGACTCTGGAGTTTATTATTGCATTGCTGAGGTTTCAGGAGATATTGATGTTCTGCCCTTCCGTTTATCCATTATGGAGTCTTCAACGCCGCTTCCAGGTGAAGAAGTTGGAAATGCTTTAACCAAGTTTGTTGGCGAGTCTGCATCTTTGCCCTGTCTTACTTCGGCATCTCCAGATGCTGTGGTGAATTGGATATTTCCAGATGGCAGTGTACTGAACGCCAAAGCAAATACATCCAGGGCTTTACTCTTTTCCAACGGGACGTTGTTCATTCTTAATAGTCAGCTCAACAATAATGGATATCACAAATGCATCGCTATGAACCAGCATGGTGTGGATGTTCTGGCAACTAAACTAACTGTTATGAGACGGAAAGGAATCCAGCCACTGCAACAGCATCCCATCAGTCCACAGTCTGCCGCAGGAGTGTCCACTAAGGTAAAAGCCTTTTTTGAGGATGTAGAGGAAGCCTCCGGAGATGAAACTCAAGAGAGGGTAGAACCAAACAAAAGCTTCCTTAATCTAAGGAAGGGTCCAAATGCAAGAACTCAAGGACGTCCTTTTGGCAACATTCACCAAAGGCGACCTTTTAGAAAGGGCATGCAAGGACAACCAAACCGAACTGGCTTAACAAACCAAAGAACTGTTAATACCAAGAACAAAATAGACCCTCAGAAGTGGGCTATTCTTTTGGCCAAAATCCGTGAAAAAAACTCTCAGAGAAACTCATCAGTTAACATTGTCCAACATGTCACTGCAGAGAAAAGTTTGCAGACAGTGAATGTAGGGTCGATTGACAACATTGAGAGTTCTTCTGGAGACTCTAGTCCACAGGAAGAGTCAAACACTTTCAGCACGCCACACCAAACGGATGTTTACCATAGGCATGCAATTACACCTCACATTGAGGGACAAAATAATAACTTATATCTTACGCCTCCTCCAGAATTACAAACTAGCTCAGACGAGGTGCCTTACATCTCAAATCCCACATCTGGGCCCCATTATGTTATGACAGAGGTGAATGTTGTAGAAAGAGGGCATGTGAGCACCATAAGTGCGGAAAATGACCAAGTACATTCTAGGTCTGTCATCAAACTGGAGTCTGAGGAAGAAAATGAGCTTAATATCTCCAGAAAGACCACCGTCCATTCGCAGATTGGAGGGTTTGATTTTAGGCAGCCTGACAGCAATTCATTTGCTACCAAATCTAGCTCAAGTGCTCCACCAAGTTCAGCGCCACCAAGAGCAAAAGATCACTGGAGCTCCTGGAGAAGATTTGGAGGTAGACGACGAATAAAATTGAGAAGGCCGTTCTCAAAGTTAACAACAAGAAGACCATTGTCAACCTCTTCAGCTGCAGGAGTTAATGTTCCAACTTTGAAAGCAGATCTGACAAGCCCAGCTGAAGATGCAATGATCTTTTCACCTTCTACAACTACTGCTCGCGTTTACTCCAGAACCCCATCTGGAGACACATTGATCCATCCAACTAGTACAACCACTGTCTGCAATAACTCCACAACTTTAGCTGAAAGCACATCAGAATATCAGACTACTAGCCCCATTTTTCCTACAGTGAAGAGGGTATTCCCAAATGCCATTAATGAGGAAAACACCACATCCCTTCTGCATGAGAAAACTGGTTCACAAATCCACAAATTAAAGTCAAGCATCTTCCTCCAAATCCAACCGGTGACTCCAAAATCTAGAAGCCCATCTGCATCTCCCCCCTTGAGCACATCAGAGTTAGAGAATGAAGACATTGCTCCATTCAAGGAGGAAGAGGACGAAAGCATTGCATCTGCAGAGGAGATGGATGAGTACATGGTTCCCACGAGTGTAGATCCGACATCGCGACTTGGCATTGAAACCGTTTCACTGACAACTGCTCAGCAGGAGTTCACAGGCATGCTTTCAACAGCCTTACCAAAGGCCAACAAAGAGATTCATACAACAGAGATCAGCTTTACTTTGGACACAGATGGGCTGGATGTCTTCCACGTACCTGAATCGCACTTTAGCAATATTCTAAAAGGGAATAATATGTTGGAAGTAAGTTCTACGGAAGAATCTGTAGTCACCTCCAAGTCAAAACCCCAAGACTACTCACTTTCTCAACCAAATGAAAACTTTAAAGAAGAAACATCCAATCACAAGCAGGTTTCTTTTTCTTCAACACCATATACAGAATCCATAATATATGCAGGGATACAAACCAAGGCCACAAGTTTGTCATCACCTTCTCATGCTACTCAAACCAATGAGATTTACTTCTTACAACCAAACTCTGTTTCTAAGCAAGACCAGAGGGAAATGTTAGTCCATGAACTCAATGAACCTTTGATTCCTTCTACATCAATGATTACTTCACCCATAGTTACATTACCAGCAACTACAGGCATAATTCCCATTACAAGCCAACTCATTGGAACAACAGCAGCATCTTCTACACTGTCAACAGCTACTACTACTGAGCCTACTTCAACTACTTCAGCTACTATGACAACTACAGCTAGTACTACTACTACTACTACTACTACGCCTGCTCTAAAGTCAACACCCAGTTATCTCTTACCAGACAATAGAATCCCATTTTACTCCAGAAATTCTGGAACAAACTATATTGATTCCAGGCACAGGGGAAGATTTCCCAGCACTAACCACAGGTATCCATACTATCACAGTAGATATCCTTCTGTGAATATTAGACCTAATATTATCAAACAACCTTCTCTAACCACCTCACCTGTGGATTTAAACTCTCTCCACAATGTCAAATCAACTACTACTCCTAAGATACTGACAGCAACTGCTCGATCTGCCAATCTGAGTCCCACAGCTGCATCAAGCACCACACAGACACACAACCAAATTCATATCGATGTACCAGTGAACAGACAGTCAGGTGCAGTTCTGTTTCCTCAAGGACCGCAAACTCTTTCTGTCCTGCAAGTGAGGCCCAGGATCACTGCTGCCAAACTCCACACAGTTACTGTGAATGCTGGGACAGATGTGCAGTTACCATGTGATTCTGTGGGCGAACCTAAACCCCTCCTGACCTGGACCAAAGTCTCCACAGGTAACTCACATACAATAGGACAAGTAGTTATAGTTAGCTTGATATACTTTATTTAAAAAAATAAAATAAATATAGCCTTCCCAAAAGGTGTGATTCATTAATTAATTTGTAAAGTTACAACCATTGCATGTGGTTGATTGGACATTTATTTTGTGCACATATTACAGCATATATTTTAAACTGCATATACACAATTTTTTTTTCTACATTTTTTTCTGTCACACCATATCAGAATCCAATGTTTATTTTGCAACTACCCGTATACATACATACACTCACACTCACACACACACACTACTTTTCTTATAAATATATCAGATTAAAATTTAAGATTTATTAAATGTAAATATAATTTTATAACAGAGACTAGGCAGAGATCATTTAAAACTAACTTCTGTGTCTACAAATTAGTAGTACATATTTTTAATATATATATATATATATATATATATTTATTATTATTATTATTAATTTGACACTTTTGCTTCTTGTGTGTTTACTCTCTGTGTTTGTGTATTTGTGAAATATATAATATGTGAATGTTATTGCACACACACACACACATATATATAAAATTTAAATATATTTATTTATATTTCATTATAAAGCCTAAAGAGAGAATATGAGAAACTAACAATATTATTGGTGATTTGGTGCTACGTACGTCTAAGCAAAAAATGTATGGAATATTATATTTCTATATCCTGTATATACCTATCAATTTGGCACATTTTGTCTTGTTTTTAATCTCTACACCTCTTTGTATATACAGTACATGTCTGATTGAATACAAGCAGCTTTTTTCATTGATTTAAACTAAATAATCTTTTGTCCCTGTATTTTATTCCCACAGGAGCTGTCATGTCAGCCAGTACCAGAATCCAGCGGTTCGAGGTCCAGTCCAATGGCACTTTTGTCATCCACAACGTCCAGCTTCAGGACCGTGGGCAGTATCTGTGCATCGCACGCAATCCACACGGCATTGATAAGATGATGGTGACCCTAGTCGTGTTGGCCCATGCACCCAAGATGACCCTTCCACGACATAAAGATATAACAGTCTATCTAGGAAACAGTGCGCTCTTGGAATGCCAAGCACAAGGTCTCCCGTTCCCGAACATCAGCTGGGTGCTTCCAGATCGGTCGGTGGTGCGAGGCATTAGTAACACCGAACAGAAGGTCATGCTCTTCACCAATGGAACGCTTTTAGTTAAAAACACCAATTACTTGGACAAGGGCATCTACAAATGCATAGCAAGCAATGCCGCTGGAGCCGACATGCTTTCTGTGAGGCTCCAAATCACAAGCTTGCCTCCCACAATCCAAGAACAGCTTTCGGAGAACTACACAGTTTCTAATAGCCAAGCAGCGTTCATGCATTGCACCACTAAAGGCACGCCTGATCCCACCCTCCGCTGGGTGACTTTTACCGGCGCCCAGCTTCGCCCCTCGCAGTTTATTAATGGCAATTTGTTTGTTTTCCCCAACGGGACGCTGTTTATTCGTAATCCCACAGAGAAAGATTCTGGGAACTATGAATGTGTGGCTGTGAATTCGGTGGGTGTTGCTAAAAGGACTGTGAATCTGCAGATAAAGAGGAGCTCCACTACGGCTAGAATCATGTCCACTTCTGCTCACAGTACTGATGTCCACTATGGAGGTCAGCTGAGTCTCAACTGTTCGGCCACTGGAAGCCCCAGTCCCAGGATCATTTGGAGGACACCATCTAAGAAACTGGTGGATCCATATTACAGGTAAAAAATAAAAAAAAATTGCATATGTACCCTTGGACTACAAAACCAGTCATAATGGTATTTATGGTAGGAAATTTGCAAAACACCTTCATAACTATGATCTTTACTTAAAATCCTACTGATTTTAAATTATAAATCAGTGATTTTGACCCAAATAATGTATTGTGGGTATTACTACAAATATATTTGTGCGACTGGTTTTGCGCTTCAGGGTCACGTATTAACACATTTTAATTTGCCATGGGTTATGTGTTGGATTGGATTCTCTCTGGTTAATAAGGAATCAAATTTTCATTGGTCTGCATGTCAGCAATGCTTATTGAGTGTTTAAAAACTTGCATCCTTAAATGGCACATTTCAGTGCAGATTGTGTTGTCTAATGCAAAACCACACATATGAATTTTACTGTCTCTGTCTCTCTTTTGAATTCTTTTGATTTTCTCAGTGTACACTGTTTGTTACGGAGCACTATTAACCAAATAGAAAAACAACATGAAGTGTAATTAATTACAAAGGACAGACAAAATAAATGTATACAGAGGGAAGACAAAATTAACATTAATCAAATGCAGGGATGAAAACAGTTCTTCTGATTTAACAAATTATTGCAAAAAGCATCATAAGCCTAAGTTAAAAACCATGAATATCAATGGTCTGTATGATCTGCTTTGGCTTATGATGCTTTTGGGAAACACTGTCTTGATTAGTAAATTTGTGGTTTTGGCACAATTGCAGCTTTGAAAAAACGTCATGTGGTGCTACTAAAACAGAAATACTTAGCTTTTAGGTGCAGCTTTATAGATGTACAAATAGGCATTGCTGACAAGTAAATTTGGGCAGTAGTTTGCTTATATTTGGTGTTTTTGACACTAGAAATCAAGGATCGCAAATGATGTTTTTTGTCAAAGACTATGTTTGGATCGGATTTAGATTATTGATAAAAACAGAAGAAGTCTTTCATTTTCATCTTTAGACAGGTTTGATTCATATGCTGTTCAATATTTAATTACCATGTTATTTAGCATGTGCATCAGTTTCTGCTGCTGCTTCGTTATGTTTTGGTCCAAGGATTTAGTATTCGTTTTATAATGTGTAATAGTGCCCCCTACTGTACACCAGTGAAAACACAGATGGACGGAAAAGTCTGTTCATGGCAATTACTTCTATTCAACTTTTAATATCATGATTTTTGCCTTGATAATCACCAAAAAACTTCCATGGTGTTAAAAAAATACAAGCAAATGTGATAATGAGCTCTTTAATACTTTATTCAGAATCAGTGGTTTTTCCATTTTCATTTCAATAATTGCTGCTCACATTGATTGATTGCTTTAATGCTTTGAGTCTTAATAAATTATACTTTTACTAGTGTCACACCTATCAGAATATAACCTCTCTTTTTATCACAGCTTTGATCGCAGAATGAAAGTGTTCAGCAACGGCACGCTCACCATCACATCAGTGACCGAGAAGGACGAAGGCGACTATCTCTGTGTGGCCAGAAACAAAATGGGCGATGACTACTTTCTCCTTAAAGTCAACGTGATGATGAAAGCGGCTAAAATTGACCACAAGTCACTGAGCGATCACAAGGTGTCGTATGGAGGAGAGCTGAAGGTTGATTGCGTCGCTTCTGGTCTTCCTAACCCAGAAATCAGGTGGAGTCTTCCGGACGGTACCATGGTCAACAGCATCCCTCAAACTGACAATAACGGGGTTCGTGCCAAGAGATACGTGATGTTCAATAACGGCACGCTGTATTTGAATGAAGTTGGAATGAAGGAGGAAGGTGACTACACGTGCTATGCTGAGAATCGGATTGGGAAAGATGAAATGAAGGTTCATATCAAGGTGGTGGCGGGTGCACCGATCATCCGAAACAATGTTTACAGCATCGTCAAAGTTGCTTATGGAGAAACCGGCATCCTTAACTGCAGTGCCAAAGGAGAGCCAACTCCCATTATCACATGGACGTCTCCAGCTAATCGCCCAATAATGCCAGTATCCGACAAATACCAGATCACCAACGATGGTACTTTGCGCATTCAAAAATCCCAGAGGTTTGACAGCGGGAATTATACATGTTCAGCTAGGAACGTTGCAGGAATTGACAAGAAAGTCATTCACGTCGAAGTCCTTGTGTCAATGCCGGTAATAAACGAATTTGAAAGTCTTGGTATTGTTCGCAAAACTGTCGTAAAGGAGCAGCGCGTACTTTTAGACTGCAAAGCAAATGGAAACCCAATTCCAAGGATCATGTGGGTGTTTCCCAACAACATTGTGCTTCCGGCTCCATATTACGGCTCACGGATTACAGTTCATCGCAACGGCACGCTGGACATCCACTCAGTGCGCGCAAACGATTCTGTCGCGCTTCTCTGCATCGCACGCAATGAAGGAGGAGAAGCCAAACTCCAGGTTCAACTTGAGGTGACTGAAGGAGCTGAAAAGCCACAATTACGGAATCCTCCTACGGAAACCATTCAACTCTCTACTGACATAATAAATCTAAACTGTTCCGTAGAAGGAAAACCATTGCCGGAGATCACTTGGATTCTCCCTAACGGGACGTCGCTTCTAAGGGGAATTAGTATTTTCCGTTTCCATCATCGCTTTGATGGGACTTTGGTAATTAGAGACCCATCGGTTTCGGAGATTGGACGGTACCGATGCATTGGGCGCAACAGCGCTGGATACGTGGAACGAACCGTGACATTAGAGTCTAAACGAAAACCGGAAATCACTAACAAGTACAGCTCACTCATCAGCATTATAAACGGCGAGAATCTGCATCTCGACTGTTTGTCCAGTGGTCAGCCGTTACCCAAACTTAGCTGGACTCTACCGAAGGGAGTTGTCCTAACCCGGCCACAAAAAACCGGACGATATTCAGTCCTAAACAACGGCACTCTTGCCGTCCAAAGGACATCTGTGTACGATAGGGGGATGTACCTCTGCCAAACCATTAATGAGCATGGATCGTCCAGCTTGTCAGTTTCTGTGATCGTGATTGCATATCCGCCGCGGATAACCAAAGGACCCTCGCCGGTGACCTACGCCCGCCCGGGCGTGGCAGTTCAGCTAAACTGTGTTCCTCTTGCTACCCCCAAAGCCGAGGTGGTTTGGGAAATGCCTGACGGTCTTCAGCTGAAGGTCGGTGTCCAGCCGCGACTCTATGGAAACAAGTATCTCCATCCACAAGGTTCACTGGTCATTCAGAATCCCTCCAGCAGAGACAATGGTGCTTATAAGTGCACAGCCAAAAACGTGGTCGGTAGTGATAGCAGATCAACTTACGTCTATGTGTTTTGATGCAAACTAACTTTACAGAAAAGCCAGAAGAACTGCGTTAAGATTGTTTTACATCTTTTGGAATCACTTTCTACTGACTCCTGTAAATATGAATGTGACATTTTAATACACTTCAAATGAAGCGACTCTGGACTATCCGTACAATGGATGTTCATTAATGCCCTTTGGAAGTAAACTGATGATCAAGCTTGTGTGGAATTTGCAACAATAGAACTCTGCACAAAATTCACAAAATTCAACACATGCTTGTTTGTTTATTTGGTAACACATTACTTATAGCCTTTATGTATAATGCATTATAAAAATAGTTTTAATGCATTAATTTCGCCTTAAAATGCACCTTATAATGCATTGGCAGTTAATATTTTTAATACTTACAAATTCATTGTTACACTATGCATTTTAAATTTGGTAATAATTAACAACGCACATGAATAATTATAATGCAGTATACCCCTTTACAGTGCATTATGCATATAGGCTTTAAGTAAAGTGTTACCATTTAATATCTGTGCTATTTATATTATGCTTTTAGTTATCAAAAACATCAGCTCCATTTAGCAAATTTTACCATGATTAATTTAATTGCTAATGCATAAAGGTTCAGTTTGACCAACTACATTATTGGGCATCTGCGAAGATTATTGATTATATGATTTAGAATTGTTTTATTGTTAGTTGAATTTCATAATCTACTAATATATTATTGAAATCAAAAATTGTATCTGTTAATATTATTTAATGCATCTCAACTAGCATGAATTTAATTAACTCTAAAAATTAAATTAAATAAATTCTGCAGCAAATGCATTGCTCATTGTTGCAGCACATTACTAATATTAATTAATGGGACTTTTTTTGTAAAGCTTAACCAAATAATTCATAGAATCCTGCAGTTTTTCATTTAGCTCTAAAACATTAATGATTGAAACATCAGAAAGTAGTCTTAAAGTGCCCCTATTATGCCTTTTCAAATATGATCATTCATGCAGTGTGTCATGTAGCTGTATGTGAACATAAACTATCTGCAAAGTTGTGACTCCGACAGTGCACGATAAATTAAGTTTTTCGAAAAAACGAGTTTTCAGCAATTCAAATCTTTTTCTGTTACTGCCACACATCACGAAGTAACTTATTTGCATAATGTCTGCCCGCGCTCTATGCTATCACATCTTACAATTAACGTTACCACACTCTGGTTAACATATGACGTTTACACTGAGAAACGTCCTGCTTCAGTCGTTGTGCGAAATTGTCGAAACTGCATTCTTGTCGATGTGCCACTTCAAACGTTTCATTGTCAGACTCCGGCTCGAATTGATAGGGAAAAAATCAAAGCCATCTTTTCTATGTATTGACAGATCTCCAGAGCTGTCATTCAGTTATGGTAATGGGCGATTCGTTTTCCGACACACACAGCGTGTAGACGAATCATAAAGGACTGCGCCATCTGACCAATCACAGCAGTGAGGGCTCACGGGAAGGCGGGGTATAGACAGACTGACGCTGCGTCCGAAATCGCTTACTTCCCTACTATATAGTACGTGAAAAACAGTATGTGAAGCGAGTAGTATGTCTGAATTCATAGTATCCGAAATTCAGTAGGCGAGAAATACCCGGATGACCTAATGCTTCCGACCGAATTCTACAGTAGGAATACCTTGAACACTTTCCTATCCCATGAGGCTCCGGGAGAGGAGGCGTCATATTAAAAAAATGGTGGAAAGTGGAGACGCGGCTCATTTTAAGTGTAAGCACCTCAGAAAGAAAACGTTGTTTATTGTGATTAAATTACACTTGTTTAACACAATCTAAATGACAGCATCAATATGGCGGATGTAGTACGTCCCAATTCCATTCATACTACCTCCATTCATACTATATAGAACATACTTTTTTACGGTCGGGTAGTACGTTCCGTTTTAAATGTAGTACCTACTTAAGAAGTATGCGATTTCGGATGCAGCCTGATTCTTCGAATTGCTTCACACGAGTCGTTTATTTAGACTTCGTTTACGAGTCGTTTATTTAGAAATTAAATTAAATCTATTTTTGAAGAAAACGGAAGTGTTTTTTGACCTCGCATACATGTAAACCTGTTTTAAGATACTCATAAAACAATATTAGCAACCTTTAAAATGGCATAATAGGGGCACTTTAAGAATGCAGCAGAGGATTTTTTTTTCTTCAGAAAGTTAGATAAAGCCAACGCCCTGACCCTTATTGAATTGCTCTGTAATAATAACTAATAATAACAGCCACTCATGCACATCTTTTGAATATAAAGTGCTCATTGCATGAAATGGGAGTTTGGTTAAATCGCAGCACTTCATATGTGAACATAATTGCATAATTTCTACTGCAAGTGATGACATTAATATTAATGCATGAATAAGATAAACTGTGATATCAATACTCATGTTTTTATAATATTACTATGCTGCTAAGTTAATGTTCTCAGTATGCAGCATAATATTTGTGTACGTATTTATATTCATATTCTTATGAAACACACAGTTGCTTTTCACTATTGAAAGGTTTTTATAATCGCTCCCTCAGCTTTGATCTCACAGGTCTTTGCATCTCAGCACACCACCTTTTATCAGGTTTTGAGACACAGCTACTAAAAGCTATGCTTGACCATGAATATATGGAGAAAATCTTTTATTATATTTTTGCAAAAAAAGACGTACTGTAAATACAATTTTAGCATGTTTTTGTTAAAATAAAAATGTATATGATTGTCAGATTTTATTTCTAACTTAATTTTGAGACACATATACTGTACTATTTTAGATGTATAGGATATAAAGCCCAATGGAAACTGTAGTTTGCAGTAAAACAACAAATTGTTCCTCTTAATGTCTTTTATCAAAGTGTGCTGTGCTGTGGTCAAGATTGATAGCATTATTTGGGATTTTTACATCAGTCTTCACATGTGACGGCTTTATCAATAGGATTTTTAAATTATACCACACAGTCTTAATATGTGCTGTATTTGTGGGCCAGATTAAGATTTGAAATCTTCATAAGATTTGATCAAATCTATCATTACCCTTTCAGTCGAATCAATTCGACGTTACATATGGGAACTCGCTAGAGAGACCTATTTGCCTTTGAGCTTTTACTAAAGGCCAATGAAAATTGGCATGCACTGATTGCGCTCAGGTGCCGCTCATCACTACGTGAGTGCATGCGCACAGTGCACCTGCAGATTTTTGCTTTAGAGCCGTTGCCTTGAAGTTGGTTAGTGATCCCTGCTAATCCTGACGGAGTGTTGCTGTGGAGAAACGATTTTAATCTACAAGAAGTTCCCGCAAATCCTGTTCTCTCGTCTGTCAGCGGATCCTGCGGGCTGGTCGCCTTTTTCAAGGCGGGCTGTGCCAGCCATCGCTATCCAGTGAGCAAAGAC
>JAUMHG010000048.1:3135839-3166480 GCA_032359395.1 Enteromius anoplus
TTGAACGGCTCTTTGAAAGGAATGGATCACCAAGATTCGGATCCCCTCAAAGAGCCATAAATCCCATCACTACAAGTGACAGGCAACACAACCAACATGAAGATGCATATCCTAAGACACCATCCAGAAATCAATTTAGCTGCAGCACAAAACAACCCAGCAGTTCTTTGGTGTTCAGTTTATAAAGATTTTTCAAATGTTATTTTTTTTATAAAAAAATATTGTTTTAAAAATAGTTTTTTTCTCCCAGTTTATTTGGAGCTGCTTGCTCCTCTGAACTTCTACCTGTAAGTAAGATTAATAATTGATGAATGTATTTTCTAGCGATCGTATTTGTGTACGTGATGTTGTGTAACAACCCTGCTCGTCTTGGTAACTGGCTAGCTTGTGTTTCTGTAACGTTAGTTCTGTTGTTCGGCTGTGGGCCTAATGTAGTCTAATACAGTGATTGATGCAGCTTGACTGTCTGACTGTCTCATCATTAGTTATTATCGCGCTGTACGCTGTATTTATGCGGGTTGATATAAATGACAAGTTTTTTGAAAACGGTGTTGTGTGCACAATGTTATTATTGAAAACGGAGGGGAGGAATTCACTAAATACCCGGCTATGTGTAAATGTGGCCTAAGTAATGATAAACAATGGCTGCAGTGTTATGCTTTATGCAATGCTAAAGTTCACTATGTAGAGGTGTGCCCAATTCGCTTACAAAAGCACTGTCCAAGTTAGTTTTGGTTCAAGCTTTGAGTCTGTGGAGCGCTGTAGCGGTGGACCAATCATATAGGACTGCACCACCTGACCAATCACAGTGAGGGATCACGGGAGGGAGGGGATTAGAGAAACAGAGTCTTCAAACTGCTTCACACGAGTCGTTTACGAATCATTTAGAAATGGGGTACAATTAAATCTATATTTAGAGAAAAGTGTTTTTTGTGCTTGCACACACATAAACCTGTTTTAAGACACTCATAAAACAATATTAGCCACCTTTAAAATGGCATAATAGGGGCACTTTAATAAATCTCTGATTGGTCATATACTCGTAGGATGCCTTGAGGGTGAGTAATACATGGGCTAGTTTTAATTTCTTACGTTTAAGTTTATAGTAATGTCAATTGTTTTTAATATATTTTGGTGGGTCTTAAAATAATATATTACATTAGTGCTGTCTAACGATTAATCACATCCCAAATACAAGTGTTTGTTTACATAATATATATATTTTTGTACTGATTATATATAAAGACACACATACAGCATATGTTTTTTAAATATTTCTATTCATATAATTTTATATTTTATATATAAACGTAACTTTTTCTAAAATATGTGCATGCATGCGTGTATATTTGTATATGTAAATAATAAATACACACTTGGATTTTGACAGCACTTTGTGCTTGTCTAGGTGGTTCCTGGACTGGAATGGTTTGTGAACCCTGATCTAGAGCTCGGTTAATGTGTCGGTCAGCATCTGTCGGATGTCACACCTCTCCACGAAGCTCTGGGCTTCTCTCATCAGCCTGGCGTTCAGCGTCTCCAGCTTCATGGGCTGCTCCAGAACCTCTCTGTTCTTCATGATGATGCAGTTCCAGGTCCTCAGGAGCTCAAATGGCACGAACCACACGACGACGCTCAGCAGAGACAGAGCGGCCAGAAACAGCAGGAGCGTCCGGCGGACAGGCAGCAGACCGGTGACTCTGACCGCTAGCAGCGAGAGGAACGCTAGCGCTAACAGTCCAGACGTCTGCCGCAGAGTCTTCTGAACATCCACCAGAACGCCTTTCCCCGCGCCGGGCTTGCAGTCGCTGAAGAGCGTGAAGGGAAGGCCGTAGAAGAAGTCGAAGCCGTGATTGTTGGGATGATGGCAGTGATCGTTCCTGCTCTCACAGTTCACACCCAGATGCCACTTTCCTTGAGAACCAACACATTTATTTATCTATTTTGTGTTTATTTAGTTTATTTATTTATGTGTATTTTATTTATTTATGTTGCATTTTTTATTTATTCATTTCTTGTATATTTGTAATTAATTTATTTATCAATTTTGTGTATTTTTTATGAAATACAAAAAATACATTTGAATGAAATAAAATTATTAAAATAAAAAATACCAAAAGTACTAAAATAACTAAAATGAAATTAAAATAAAAAATTATGAAAAAAATTAAATAATAAAAATGACAAAAATACAAAATGCAAATATCAAGTAAAAAAATAAATACATACATAACATCAATAAAACCTATAGCAGTATATTTATTATATTAAAATATCATGCTTTTTATCTGTGGACATAAAAAAAATCTCAATGAACCCTATATCTATGCATATCCATATCCACATAATTAATAACCTGATATTTTATCAGTGAAATGCACAATCATATATTTTCAAGAAGAAAGTGTTTGTTCTGATTATTAATACATGCAGGTGTCTTACCCACGATGCCGGTGGCGTAACCCTGCTTCTGCAAGAGTTTAGCAAAGGTGGTTTCATTCGGTGGAAGACCTCCAGATCCAGCGAGAAACAGAATGACCTGAACTCGGCCGGTGCTGCCCAGACCTTCACAACAACACAGACACACGTCTCAGACAGAACAATAGAGCCGCTGACATGTGATCATGCTAAGATCAACACTTCAGAAAAATTATATTGTTTTCCTTTAAGTTGATTATTTTTGACCCCATTGGCTAAACTAAATGCAATCAAAAGGAAAATAGTCAAAACAAGACAAAAATGCAATGTGCAGTGTGACACCTCTGTGGCTCTCGCTGAACGGTTCGAGCGGGAACCCTCTCCTGAGTATTAGCAGTTTCCACCAGGACTGTATTTACCCACGCAACTCGAACTGATTGCTGCCAGGTGCCGCTTGTTGTCCACTCTTTAAAAGCCAGCTCAGCGAACTAGTCAAACGCGAAGCCTTGCTAGCCTAGCTGCAATTCCAAGCGTTTCCCCTGCGTTTATTCTGACTGTCTGTGTATTACCTTGATCTGTTAACCCGTTTACGAACCTTGTTGGCGAACTTGAACTTTGCCTGGATATTTACCCTGATTTTGTCTTACCTCTGATATTCCTGTTTGCCGTGTCTCGACCCTGCCTGCCTGTTATTCTCAATAAATATCCTGCAGATGGATCCGACTGCCTCCGACACTTCTTTAGCTTAACACTGCATTGCATGAAATTTTATCCAGTGGGCTAGATGAAGGAGGCCTCACCGGCGCGCAGAGCGTAGCGTCCCGTCATGAAGGCGGTTCTGCTGGGAGTACAGAGCGGAGCTGCAGACAGATGCTGGGTCAGTTTCACTCCTTCCTCCGCCAGACGATCAATATTTGGTGTCCTTCAAACACAAGACATTTACAGATTCATCCGATAGCGGACAATAAACCTGTCATTATTACCTCACTCTCTAGCACTGCAAAAAAACTCATCTTTTCTGCTCGTTTTTGCTTTGTTTTCTAGAATAAATATCAAAAATACACTTATTCCAATCAAGTAAAATGATTTGTATGTCTTGTTTTCTGAAACAAAATGAAAATTGTGTTTCCAACGGGGTAAGAAAAATAATCTTAATTCAGAGGCTAAACAGGATTGTTTTTCTTGCCACACTGGCAGATATTTTTGCTTGTTTTAAGCAAAATTTTGGTTTTATTTTTTGTTTTTGTATTATTATCAAATATGCATAAGGCATAACTTTATTTATTTAGTTTTTTTGTTTGTTTTATTTAATTATTACATTTAATTTGTCTAACGATTTTGCAGTTATGTTGTCAAAAGTTTACAATTAGACAATTAAAAATATTTACTTAAAAATACACTGCATTCATAAAAAAAAGCAATATTTGTTCATCTCTAGAAATCTGAAGAGAATCACATTGCATTTTATTAGTATTATTACTAAAATATGCATAAGTAATAGTACTTTTTTTTTCATTTGTTATAAGCTAAACCAACTATAATCAATAACATGTTTAGACAATATTATACATCAATAAAATAAATAAATAATAGACACATCTATATATATAAATTATTTTATATTTATAATTAAATATATAAATATTCTATAAATAAATATAATTTGATATAGTGTGTCTGTTTATTAAACACTTAAAAAAAGTTCTGAAACAACAACGATTAAGTAATTAATAACAAGATCTTCATCTTGAAGTCAATCATTCTTCCAGAGTCAATAAGTGATTAACCTGATGGTGCTGTTTCCATAGCAACCGATGTCTCCAATGCCCAGGTCATCCACCATCATCAGGACAAAGTTGGGTCTGGAGTCCTGATCTGGTTCAGCTCTGTTCATATATGAACCGAACTGGAGCAGAACCAGCAAACCAGTCCAGAACCTGCAAACCAGTAGAGCTGGGTCAGACTCTGAGCTCATATTAATATCTGTGGTGAAACCTGCAGACACACAGACCTCATGCTCGTGTGTTCCAGCAGCATGTTCCTCTAAACATGTTCAGATGAGGAGAAGCAGAACAAGCAGAAGTTGCTCGCCAAGTTCCCGGATGATCCGTCAGATGCAGGAAAACACGGAAGTACAGAGACTCCACGCGCGTTTGTTTCCCTTCTGCTGCGGGATTGAGAAGAGTTTGATTATCAGCTGATGTAATGATTCATCTATTAACAGCACAGAATCAATCAGTGCTCTTTATTTAACGACACTGCCGGCTGTTTTCTTCACGAACAGCTTCCAGTCTCTCTTTGGGCTACTTTTACTCGCTTAACTTACCTTGAACAGTCGGTTTCCCCGATTCCTGACGGGATTCCCGCTCAGTTTTCCTCTGCAGACAGAATCATATCCACATTCCCTCTGTACCTGTGAAACACGCGCTTACCGTAAACACTCACATACTGACGCAGATATTAATAACCGATGTAAACAAACACACGTTATTTTTGCGTTTTTGTCTAATTTAAGGATGATCAGGTTATATAGCTCCACACAGATCTGTGTAATTGTATTAGTCGTTGTTTTATCTCAAGCGGAGTGTGTTAAAAGTGAGCGCGCTTATAGCGAACACTGTACGGTAACTTCAGACAAAGAGTCGCTTATATCACTCAGTTATAAAGTTTGTTTGCCTGGAAAAACCGCTTCTGCACAAGTCAAATATTTGCTTAATATTTGCAGAGATATTAAATGAATGTTGCTCTTAAATAATGATAATAATAATTATTATTATTATAGTAATAATAAAATGATTTGTAGCTTAAAGTCCATATTATCCTATAGGATAGAAGAATATATATATATATATACCTGTTTGAATATCTGGAATCTGAGGGTGCAAAACATCTAAATATTGAGTAAATCACCTTTAAAGTTGTTCAAATTGAGTTATTAGTAATGCACATTACAAATCAGAAATGGAAGTTTTGATATTACGGTAGGACACTTACAAAATATCTTCATGGTACATGATTTTTTCTTAATATCCTAATGATTTTTGGCATATTGTTCACTTTTAACTTTAAAATTTGTTATGTCCATCTTTTAAAAACACACACATATATATGTTGCTCTGTATCATGGAAGAATATAATATATGCATTATATTATAATGTAAATTACTGTTACCATTATTAGTGTGTATATATATACATAGCTGAAATAATGAAGAATATTTTCTCCAAAGACAGTAACTTGCTCCTTAAAAAAGACATTTGATTTATTTGCAGTCCTGGTTTTTGTCTGCATTATGTAACTTTCTACAATAATATGCACATAGTCATTTAAACGTAATCACCCTTTTATTCAAACTCAACAAGTATTTACAGGATTTAAAAACAAAACAAAAGAAAAAGAAACATCCTATGAATTCTAGTTGGTCAACACAATTTCAAAGTGAATCATTATCATTCCACGGTGTGAGATTTGCTCTTTTATTTCACCAATCAAACACAGCTGTGCGATTATTGCCACAGCAGTGAAACTAAACAAGGTTTTTTAAAGTTACCAAATGAAATGCCTCTCCCAAAAGGCTGTCGAAGTACACACACACACACACACACACACACACACTCTCAAACTTTCTGAAAATACATTCAAAACATTATTAACAGTCCTACTGCTAGTTCAGAACTGTAGTCGAAGCAGAAGGAGATGAGAGATGAGATGAGATTCGTGCTGGCGTTCTGTGAATGTGTTTGTGAAGATGACTCGGGTGAGAGTAGTTCTGATGTAGAGCAGTTCACGGGAACCGTCTGCTTCTCTGCTGGAGTTAGGATGAGTTCAGGAGAGTGCTTAAAACTGCAGACAAAAAACACATACAGTAAGTCCTTCACATCCGTGTCGTGTGACTGTCGCTTCTCAACCGGTTTCCCTTCAGGACACGGCTGGACATCACATGCTCACCAGCACAAAAGATGGGATTCTTTATTCATCGTATACAAAACCTCTATTAATATCATCAAGAACTGGACAGCCATTGTTTTACAGATCATGATCGACGGGACATATCAACAGCAGGAGAGAGGAAGGAGGTTTTGGATGGGTTGATGTGACTGTGAATTTGTGTGGCGTTTGTTTATTTCAATATGTTTTTAGTTTATGCTTTATGTCTTATAGCTTGTACAGCACAACACCTTTGTGTTTACTAAAAGTGCTTAACAAGGTTGGATTGGATTGGTTGCTGATTAGTTGGTTGAAGGTTCTGTTTGGTTGCTAGGGTGCTGCTAGATAGTTGTTAGGTTTCTCCTTTATTCTGAGAGTTTGTAAATGTTTATTTTGATGCATGATTATATGTTGTGTTTTATTATTTGCTTTTATCACTGTTCTCCCACCAGCTGAGAAGCGGTTGTTTACAGCAGAGTCCAGTGCTATATAAACATGATGAGAGTCAAAGGTGGAAATGATCAGTGGCTGGCTCACCCTGTGGGTCGCTCTGCGTGCCGTTCCCTTCTTTGGCGCTCTCTGGGTCTCCTGAAGAGAAAGCATATGGTCTCATCACACTCGCTGTTTATCTGAGACTGAACGTGAGAGAAAGTGTAAACACCCACACACCTTGCTGGACCTTAAAGCACAGCTTCTTCTTCTGATAGGTGAAGTATCCGGTAATGGCTCCAACAGCTGCTACTGCGATGCCACAAACAACACCAACAACTGTACCAGAGCCGCTGTCTGCAACAGAGCACAGGTCAGTCCTGTCAGTGCACAGGTCATGTGGCTACACTGGATGGTTGCTAGGGAGTTGTTAGGGAGTTCTGGGTTGTTGCTAGGGTGTTCACAGGTAGTTCTGTGAAGTAACGGATTACCTGAAATATGGATTATGTAATCAGACTCCAAAATAATGTCACTCATTTCTTCTTTAAAGCAAGTCTGTGGGATTTTCTTCACCTGTTTTATCGTCCAGCAGGTGAAAATAATTTAGTTTATAAATATTAATGCTTAGTGACGTCGTCTGTAACTCAGTCTAACAAACACAAAGATCTACTCGTCACTAATTCTGCTTCACATGTTCACTAAAGTCAACAAACACAGATCAATGTTTAAAACACCATTGGATAAAAAGAAACACATAATGCTTCACTAGATGGCAGTATTGTATTGGAGCCACTTCAGGTTTATATTGAAGTCCTGCCACAAATAAATAAATACATATATATCATGCTTTGATGAAACAATATTATGACATTAAATTATTAAATATTTGAAATTACCCAATTAAAAAATAATTATGAGATAAAAAGTCTAAATTATAACATACAAAGTCAATAAAAAAAATCAATTATGACAAAAACTTGTCACAATGACAACTTTTGATCTCATAATTTTATAATCTCATAATCATTTTAATTTTTAATTTAGTCCATGAAATATGACATTCGTGTGTTTTGTGACATCAATCCCCAAAAACTTTGTCATTTTGATTTTTAATATATTTCATTTCATTTCATTATGGCATCAACTTTATCATAATTTGTCCTAATTATTATTTTAAATATAAGTTTTGTGTCAACATTTTGACTCTTATTTAGACTTTTATCAGAGGTTTGTATATATGTCAAAACTGTTTTGTTTTTTTAAATCTCACAATGTCATAATTATAATATATATCAGAATTTGAACCTTTTTTATTTCAATCTCTTTCTAAACCTGCATTATTTTCTTTCTCCCATTAAAAATGTTAGGTTATTTTAGCCCAAATGCTTTTATTTTATAATTTTGATTTTACCTCGTGACTTGGTATGTTATAATTGTGACTTTATTCTCATAATTATGAGAATGTCAATTGCAAAAGAAATGTAAAATGTGTTTTAACTACAGAAGTTTTTGCGTTTACGCCTGTCTGTAATATTTATCCTAACGCAGACACTTCACATGGATACAGGTAGGTTTCTGCTCTAGCATTTATTACAAGCACTGATGCAGCAGAGGCACTTATCAATAGTCTTCCCACAATGCCGCGCTGCAGAGAAGCATCAGTAGGCCCGTCACAGTGGTTCCCGGCGGATGGCTGCTGCAGGATTCGACTCTAGACTCGTTCTGACAGGAGAGACAGACTCAACTAAACCTGACTTACAGACCCTGCACGAGCTAATGATGCTCTTTACTTTAAACCAGGCTTCTGACGCTCACTAACCATAAAAACTGACCCATCATTTACTCTCTCTCACATTACTCCGTTCACATTTAGCTGCTTTTATTTCAAAGTGACTTACAACAGAAGCACTAAACCAGTCCTAAGGCTCATTTTTTTATACGTCATCTTAGAGCTGAATAAATAGATATATTAATAGAATAAATTCAAATACTGAGATATATCATCTTTAAAGTTGTCCTAATGAAGTTCTTAGCAATGCATCTTACTTATCAGAAATGATAATCAGATATATTTACAGTAGAACATTTACAAGATATCTGCAAGGAACTTTGCTTCTTTACTTAATCTCCTCATGATTGTTGACTCATACAGTGTATTGTTGTCTGTGCTGCTGCTGTGCTCCAGGATCACATGTTTCAAAGAGCCAATGATATACACAACACATTCTGACTGACATCATCTCACATGTTTTATGGAAGACAAGATTTGATAAGAGTAACTTAGATTAGATAAGATTAGATTTAACACAACGACAAAAAAGTCTAATCTAATCTTATATGTCTTTTCTTACACAAAACCTGTCAGATGATATTAGTCTGAATACTATAATACTTTTTTTCATATATATGACATTTTGTCATTCTAAAAAATTCTTAATTATGACTTTTTAAATCTCAGATTTGTAAAATTCTCTCAATGTACATTTTGTCATACTTTAAATTGGATCTCAATTTAAGGTATAACTCATAATTATATTCATAATTTGTCATGATCATGCCAGGTTTACATCACTGGTTCCCGTCTGCGGTGACTGCTAACTTGACGTGTTTAACAGCTGATTACTGTTTGTTCTGAACACATGAAGCAGAATCAGTGACGAGCAGGTCTTTGTGTCTGTTAGACTGGGTGGGACGGCAGGTATCACAGAACATTAACATGACTGGTGTTTGTTCAGGCAAGCATCACTATCACTAGTGCTCAGCGTTAGGGTAAGTGCTTACGAGTAACCCTAAATATTGTCACCTGCTGGACAATGAAACAGTTTTTTAAAATCCCACAGACTTACTTTGAAGAAGGGACCCGAGCCACATCTACAGACCTGAAGATCAGAGAGATCAACCCAGAACCCCCAACAACTACCTAGCAACACCCTAACAACCACTCAGAACTCCCTAACTAACTAGTAAGACCCTAGAACTCTCTAATGACTATTTAGCAACACCGTAATAACCACCCCACACTCCCTAACCTACAAAATAACCACCCAGAACTCCCTAATTACTAAGCAACACCCTAGTAACCACCCAGAACCAGCTACTTAGTAACACTCTAGCAACCACCTAGAGGACTCTGAATACTACCGAGCAACACCCAAGTAACCACCCCACAATTTCTAACTACCCACAGTAACAACCACCCAGAACTCCCTTATTACCAAGCAATACCCAAAACACAATACTGACAACCTAGCAACACCCTAGTAACCAACAAGAAACAAAAAAACTACTTTATAACACCCAAGAAACCACATGGAACTCTCCAGTGTCTACCCAGCAAGACCCTAGTAACCACCGCACACTTCCTAACTACTTAACAACCACCAGAACTCCTGGATTACTAAGCAACACCCTATTAACCACCCAAAACTAACTACTTAGCAACACCCTAGCAACCATCTAGAAGCCTCTAGAGACTAGCAATACACCTAACTATCTAACAACCACTCAGAACATTTCCTCATTACCTAGCAAACACCCAAAACACAATAACAACAACCTAGCAACACCATAGTAACCACCCCGAACCCCCTGACAACAAGAATCCATTCCAACACTGACTTTCTCATAAATCCAGGGTTTAAGAAGTGTTTGTTTGTATGAAGTAGTTGAAGGACATGATACCGTTCTGCTCAGAAGTGGCTCCAGCGCTGCGAGCTGTAATGAGAGAGATTCAACACAGATATATGACCAAGAACTACTCCCAAGGTATTAAACTTCAGTGCATTCATAAACTCAAGCATTATAATTTAGGCCAGACTTAGTTTACTTCCTTTAACCTGAGAACAATGCATTTTAAGACTAAAGGCGTTAAGATTAAAGTACACACTGCAAAAGATCATGTAAATATGACTAAAGGAAATACCTTTGCCTTGACCTGAGCTGTGTCTGCCTGCTTCTCCCACTGCAACCAAACATTTCATTAACAAAGCAAACACTGGAATATGTCAATTCTACACTGAATTGAGCTGAATTTGTACACTGTGTTTATATATGATTGAGAAATTCTATCAGGAATAGAAATATAGCATGTTTATGGACACGCTAAAATTGAATAGATTGTTACCTGTCTCCTCTGATTGTGATAGGTCTTCTGTAAAGTAAATGATATATGAACGGTCAGCTGATCGTGTTTATTATTATTTGCACACATTTAGCTTCATATTTCTCTGAATCACTAATCGTCTCTTTCAATTGACGCTTCCGACTCGTGGAAGCAGCAGATGAATGTGTGCGATCAGCAACAGGTAATCAGACACACCTGCTTCAGTCATGCGTTATCTGAGCGCTTCCAACCGCAGTGCTGTGTGATGCTTCATGTGTGTGAAGGCATTCAACGAGGCTAACGAGGTTTGGAAATTACATGCAAGAACGAATTATGCACTGAGACGACGATCAAGAGATTTAAGGATTCTCTTCTGCTCAGCATTTATTTGATCAAAAATACTGTATGAATTGTGATATATGTTTGCAGTATGAATCAGCTGTGTTCTGTGTTCAAGTGTATTTCTGTGATGTTCAGCCTCATTACTCCAGTCTTCAGCGTCAGATAATATACTGATTTACTGCTCGACACACATTATTATTATTATTATCAGTGCTGAACACAGCTGTGCTGCTCATACAGAAATACATTACACTTTACCAGACATTCACACAGAAAACAGATATTTTAGATTACAACAACATTTCATCATTTTCTTTTCCACAGTAACTCCAGATTTCACCAAAAACAAACCCGAATGCTTTGTGATGATCTCTTACCTACGTCTTCGAATACAGCATGAGAAAGATCAAAGTCTTCAGCATGAACTGGAGAAACACAAAAGCAGATGTAAACAGCAGCAGCAGCAGAGATCACCTGACCCTAAAGACTTTAATAAACCACAGAAGGATCAACCTTTCACTGCGACGTCAGAGTCCAGGAGTACCTCTGGGACAGCGGTCAAGTCTACGACAAACACAGACATTCAGTCCAGAAAACAATTATAATCTACAAAACACCCTTCACAACTAAATCTGTCATTATTTATTTTTTTATGACTATTATATTTTTTAACCAAATTCTCATTACTGTCATATGTACTGACGTTAAAAGTGTTTATTTTCTATTTTTATATTTAGTATTATAATTCCTATTTTTCTCAACAATGAATATCATTAGACTTTAATTACTGTATTACAAAATAACATATATTAACTGCAGAGCAACAAATACTACCATAATGTATACTTCAAAATAAATTAAATAAATACTGTTAGTAATAAATAAATTAAATAATAAGTAGTTTTTTCATATGTCATTAATGCAAAGTTTGTGGGAAAATATGATTAATATTCACAAAGTAAATATAAATGTAACAAAAATATATTATATATTTATATAATATATTAAATATAATATATATATATATATATATATATATATATGTTATAAGAGAAAAATAGTAATAATAAATGTATTAATTTATTTATGTTAAATATAATGTCCTATTTTTCTCTGCAGGTTCTTAACATGTTTTATGAAATTCATCCAGTATCTCCTGATACTTGTTTTGTAGAGTAAATAATTAGAAATATGAGCAGGATTTGTTCTACAGTTCATTTTCTAAAATCTGCTGGATTAAGGCAAACGTTAGTCTGAGTAGTTCCTGTAATAAGTTTAATATTGAGCATGTTTACGCACCTGTTTCACCTGCTTCTTCTGCTTCACTTTCTTTATTTTCTTCACCTGCAGACAAACAAACAAGTGTTTTTTCACTCACAGACTGAGGTGCATGAGCTCATAATCAATCAGATCCAGATAGAAACACAAAACCTGTGCTAAGAAAGAAAACAAGGTGATGAAGAAGACTGAATCCAAGATCAGGTGATGATACAGCATACAGAGAGACTTACAGGAAAACACTGGTCATTTCTGAACAGGTAGAAGGTAAGAAGGTAAGAAAAAATCCCATTTCTTTTAAGAGGTTGTTCTACCCTGGACGAGTTGAGTCCGCAGCATTAACTCAACGTGAAAATCTTTTCACCTGAACACTCTGTGAAGACCTCGCTAGATTTACAATAATACTGTACAGTACAGTCTGTGAAACGGGTGCACACCTAAAGCACATGTCTTATTATATTGTCTTATGATAATAATTTGCGTATTTAATAAATTAGGAATGTAAGAATATAGAACTAAGAATATACAATACTTCTACAACATTACTGTTCATTTTAGCATCTACTAATGTTAACCTTACTTTAAAGTGCTACCAATAAATGATATCTTTGATTAACAATTTATTGACTAAAGGACAGATGTGATCCTGCTTTAGAATTAGGTCAGAAAGAGCAAGTTTAGACAGCATAATCACAATGCCTAGAAACGTTCCCTACATAGGCAGCACACTAGGTTTTAGAACACAGCCATGAACTGTTGAGGAATTCATTTCACAAAGAGCGGGTTGTTTCGAGTCGAGTCTATTTTAACATTCCCAGCATTCACACACACACACACATCCAGACGGTAAGCATTCATCAGTATTTATGATGTTTATGATTTATGATTTCACCTCCTTGTGTTTGGTCTTGAGCTGGTTCTTCTTCTTTGTCTCCTGGAGCTTCTCCAGCCAAGATTTCTGACAAAACAGAGATGTTTTAGATGTCTTCAGGCATGAACTGTCATTTTGTCATTATGGACAATTTTTTGTCCAATTCAAAATTCATTTTGTCCAGTCATTAGTCAACAAACAGATCAGTCTCATCTTTAAAACATCATCGAACTCCACCAGACTGAAGCTAATACAGCCCTGATGATGTTTAATACAGGCTTTGGCTCTCACGTTTGGATTATGAATGTGTTTAATCATAACATTAATAAAGCAAAACGTGCTGATCAAACACACAGAACTCTTATACGAGACTGAATAGTTTTCTAATGAAGTCACAGGAGTTGTCTGTATTCATTGAAAACAGTTTTATAATAAAGACTGATAGGACAATATTTATATTACACCACAGTAACAGGACGAGGTAGTTAAAGAGTCAGTGTGGCAGTAAGAGTGTTCATTAAAGCCATTGTTTCTACAGTATGTGATGAAAGCATGAGGTCAGAGGTGATTCACCTTCTTCAGAAACTTCAGGATCTCCGGCAGGTGCATCAGCTTCTGAAAGATTGAGTTCAGAGAGTAATACATGAACACACTGTAATACAACAGAAAGTGAGCCGAGTACCTGTTTTAGGAGCCTCCGCTTCGTCTGAAACCAGAACAAACAAACACTGATCAGTATAAAGAGTTAGTGTTAATACAAGCACTCATAACCACTAAATATCCTGGCCTAGATTTAAGATTTATGTTTGATTACAGAGTTTAACTCAAACTAATGATGCATATTTGCCAGTGATACATAACACTGTTGTAATAGTTAACTAAAACTAAAACGTTATTGGCAACGTTTCTCGTTTATCTTGATGTACTAAAAACTAAAATAAAAATTGATAAAAACTATTTTTTATTTAAAACTAATACAAATAAAAAATGCTCAAGAAAATAACTACAATTTTAATGACAATTCACATGAAATCAGAACATCTAAAAATAACTAAACTAAAATAACTAAATAATTATATTTCGATGATAATTAAATAACATGGATACATAAATGATATACTGTAGACCAGATCTCTACACTCAAAAATAACATCCTTTATTATTTATTTGCATCTAATTGAATTAATTTAAATAACTTTATTATTCAAAATAATGCATTCATTCAAATGGCTTAAAATCAGCATAAATCACATTTATTGAATCAAAAGTGCTTGGCTAAAATATGACTGTGTAATCCAAATAAATTAAAACAAATCTGAGTAAACAATATTTAACTCAAACGCATTAGACGTTAGTTTCAAATATAAATGAATTGTGTTTGTTTTTTCAGTAATGTGTATATATATTGAATGCGTTGTAAGTCGCTTCACTCATATTCAGACAGTTATTACAAGCTTTACGTAAGAAACAAACGGCTGAACAGGGCTCTTCTACACAACTCTGTTCAGATCATAAGGAAACATCATGAATTCCTTTCAGTGAAAGTCACTTGAAAACGCCAGAGTTTGGCCTCAAGAGTCAAACATTCAGATCGTCTCATATTCTACCTGTTTCAGCGGGAGCCTCTTCTTCCACTTCTCCAGCAGGTTCCTCTTCAGCTGATGAAGCAGAAAAAAGTTTTGTTGTGCTTTTGTCTTTCTTAGTATTTTCTTGTCTTTTAAAAATATTTATATTTAGTTTTAATTGGCTCATATTTTAGGTTTTTTTCAATTCTAGTTAATCATTTTAGTGCTTCAACTTATTTCAGTTAGTTTGTATCTTTTATTTATATTTAAATTTATTCAAGCTTTATGGAAATTATATAGTTGCCAAATTTAATTTTCTGTGTTCTGTGTTTATTTCACTTTACTTTAATGCTTCAGTTCATTTATTTTATTGAACTCAATAATTAAGTCTTGGCACTATTTCAATTTTTTGTTCAGTTTAGGTTTTGTATCTACTAAAATATTGAATAATAACTATATATATACATAACTTTAGTTTTTTCCATTACTAAATGTTACTTTATTTCCAGTCAGTAATGTCACTGGTTTAGTTGCCAGACCAGCATGTCTGATCTGTTGCGTCGATAGAGAGGAAAATACGTCCTCATCAAAACCACATGATTATTACAGGCTTCCCGGCCCACCGACCGATGAATTTCTATGACTTTTCCAGGCCTTCATGGTTACAGGATATTTGAAGGATTTCTGAAAGATTGCGTTCAGAAAGAGCAGCTTCTGGCTATGAAATATTTCAGGGCTGACAGTAACTGGGACAGGTTCTGAGTCTGTATGTTTGTGGAGTGTGTGTTTCATCACCTGCTGGTGTTACTGCATCTTCTTCTGTCACGGCGTCTGAGGAAACACATCAGGGTTAAAACACTGTAAAGCACTTCTTGATTTTCTTGATATCATATTTATCATACAGTATACACGGTAACAAATTTGTGCACGAAAACAGCGTATTTTTATCGACAGCAACAAATTTCATATCCTATGCGCGCGAAAACAGTGTGTTATATGCACAGCGACAAATTTGCATACGAAAACGGTGTATTATTTTGACGGCAACAAAATTAGTAAAAAACTGTATTATATGCACGGCAACATATTTCATACTGTAGCATATGCACATGAAAACTGCACACCAAACACATGTGTAACATATGCACTCCAAAGTCAATTTTTGTATTTTTGTCTTCTGTACACTATTCTCTCAATGTTTTCAACACTGTAAAGTGCTTTAATTTGAATGTCTGTTTGTTTACTTGCTGTTTCCTCTGGTGTGTCCTCTGGTGTGTCCTCTGGTGTGTTCTCAGGTGTTTCCTCTGGTGTGTCCTCTGGTGTGTTCTCAGGTGTTTCCTCAGGTGTGTCCTCAGGTGTGTCCTCAGGTGTGTCCTCAGGTGTTTCCTCAGGTGTTTCCTCAGGTGTTTCCTCAGGTGTTTCCTCTGGTGTGTCCTCAGGTGCTGTTTTTTCAGCGTCCGCAGCTGTAACAGAGAGATCTCAGTCAGACAGGAGACAGCATCCCAAATATTTTTTTCTGGTTGCAGTCAGCATCAGGAGCTTCAGCTGCTGTGGGATCATAACTCTTCTGGTTTGTGCAAGCTCTCCTCAAGCGCACAGATGACCATAAATCACAGATTCAGGCGCTAAATCCCCCCGCGGCTGTGTTTTCAGCGTATGTAATATCTATGTGTTACGTGTCAGGACAGTTCTGCTCTGTACCGTCACATCAGAAACATCCAGGAGGGGCTTCATCAAGAACAAACCTGTCCCAGACCCTCATCTCAACTACATTACCAGGAGCCAACAACACTGCCTTGACATGACCATATATACACAAGAAAGTCATTATTCATCGATAACCTTCCTCTCATTTCATAAATGCACGTTTGTTTCCACAGGGAAAATCAGTGGTGTTTCAATACATTTTACATTTTTGCAAGTTAAATAAATGGGAAAATGTTCTTAAACTAACGTTTATGGAACGTTCTTACAACTTTAATGTTATATATAAGGCTATAATGTTTTTTTTTTTATCAATATGACATACATTCTCGTAACACTGAGAACACATTCTGAGATCAGTGTCCATAATGCTATAATCACGACTTTCTCAGAATATTAATAACAAACATTCAAATACCTTATGTTGGGTGAAAATTAAATTAGTAGAACATTATAGAAAAGTTTTATAAAGCTACAAAAACATTGAAATAATTTTCGTACAATTAGAATAACATTTGAAAATGTTTAAGAATTAGTCAAATGTTATCTTTAAATAATGTTATTGACATTCTGACAATTATAAAACAATATTAAATATTGTTGAAATAACGTAAAATTTGGGGTAAAACTAAAGTTAGTAGAAGGTTAGAAGAAACTTACAATTTAAATTAAATTAAATGTTATACTTCAAAATGTGTAACCTTTAAATAACAACAAATTGGATTTTTTGAAAATTAAATATAAATGTTTGAACTACGTTTTTTACGATTTTTGTTGAAAATAAAGTTAGCAAAATGTTTAAGAAACCTTTCTTCGTCATAGTTAACATCAAGATCTACCCAACAAAAACAAGATATTTCAGCATTTTAGAAACAATTCGTTTATTTACTTTTACTCTTTATTTAATTTCTGGAACTTATTTCAGTAGCTGCATGTGATACAAAATACTGTATGGGACGTTTTTTCAACTAATATTTACATTTATTTGATTTCAGCTTTATTTTTTGTTACAGAAAACTATTTTAATAGTCTTAGTTGCAGTTAACCCTAATAAAAACACCACTTACTAAAGATAAAAACTATAATATAGTTTAAGAACAATTCTCAAATGCAGGTTTGCTGCCACATAAGATGTAAACATCAGCAGTGTTTCCCGTCATGTGATCTCAGATGACATGTGATAAACACTGTTAGGGGGGGGTACTTTTCATCCATTTTCATTGTGTTCAAAGACAAAAGCTTCATGCATACATCTACCTTTGTGTTTCAGGAAAGATGATTCAAATACAGTTTTGGAACGAGATGTTGAGTAAAAAAATTGCAAAATGGCATCATTTTAATTTTGGGGTGATTTCTTCCTCATTATTACCCGATATCTAAATAAAAAAAATGGCAAAAACAGACTAGTTACTAAATCCAAAAACCTCTGAATCTGTGCCGTTGAGAGTCAGTTTTGACAAAACCTTCACTTTGAAGTTCAGAACAGGCCGTTCCTGAAGCACAGACTCACAAAACCTGACCAGAACTGGTGAGGAATCGTAATGATACGGGCACATGTTAAAACACTGGTGCGATGCTACCGCTGGAGAACATTCAGAGGCCAGGTTACAGAACAAATCTCTTCTGCTCAGCAAGCCTGCATTCATTTGATCAAAACTACTGCTAAAATATGGAAATATTATTAGAATGTGTTAAATAATAAGAATCTAAATGATTTCCACTTTTGTGAGCTGCAGTGCATTCAACTGAATGATTTTCTATAATATTTCTATTACTGTTTAATCTCATGTCGTGGGCTGTGGCTTTCAAGAGTAAGTTGCAGATAAGAGGATATCTCCTTCTCAAGGATTTTGTCGAGAGCAGTAGTTTTCCACCGTGTTGGGATGAAAACACCTGTTTAATTCATGCAGGTCAGAAATCCTACTCAACCCATGAGCTGATCTCAGTGCTCCTGGTTTCTGAGAGTAGAGTCAATTCACCAATAGTTTGGATGCTTGACAAAACATTAATTTCTGTGTTAAACTGATAATGAATGTCTTCTGATGATATCTGCTAAACAGACCACATCCGACTCTGGCGGCAGGACCGTGTTATTTCCCTTCTGCAGTGTTTACTGCTGTTATGTTTGACTTTCTGTTGTGTTTATGGTTGTTTTTGGCTCCGTGAAAGTTTAGATCATGAGCAATGGCACTAACCATCTTAGTTATTTATTATGTTTGCATGCGTAATAATAAGATTAACATGCTCTACACTTTCAAAAATGAAGGTAGAAAAGCTGTCACTGGGGCAATACCTCTTCAAAAGGTATTCTTCTGCACCGACTAGGCTCAAATAGGTGCACTTTAAGTACTAATATGTAGCTTTAAGGTACTTAAATGGACCCTTTTGAAGGTGACAGCTTTTCTACCTTCATTTCTGAGAGTGGATGCTGATCATTTCACTTGAAGCTATAGATCTGAGAATTAGTGAGTATTATTTTTGTGAGTAATCGACTTTAAAAAGTGTGTAAATGCTACTCAATGCATTGAAGCTTTTATTGAAAGGTTTCTACCCAAATATGTTATTTGAATGTTTATTGTTAGTGTATTCAAAGAATTTTAGTCCAGTCTTCTTTAGAATGTTTTAAAACTTTATTTTCGCCCAAAATAAAATGTTGCCTGAATGTTTTAATATTTTAAGCATTTTCGCAATAAATTTCATTTTTTTCTAAACATTACTAGAATATACTTCAAATACAAATAACATCATAATTATTTTAATAACATCAGACGGTTTATGAGAATATATAACGTTTATGCAACTTTTAACAAACATTAGTGAGCTTTCTCTGTTATTAACATACTATATCTTTTCATTATTTTTATTACAGGACTAATAACTTAAAATAAAATCTATTTTTCATGCAAAACATTGAAATAATGTGGTGATGCATGACTCGTTTAAAACAACTGATTTTAGTATTCCTCATCATAAGGATCTCAATACCATCACAGAACATCTTCTCTCAGAGTTATGAGAATGTATGATATATATTAATGACGTTGATCCTAACCCTGTTATGATATGAAGGTACTGTATGTTTTTATTCTACACAGCAGCACACTAAATCCTACAAACGATGAAACACACACCCACAGATGAGCTCCATGAAAATGATCTGATCTGCTCGTGATATGCTTTTCTCACTGTTTTTGCTTCAGGACTCAGAATTTTTGTTGGATATCGAATGGCGACAATCCCAGACCCGTATTTAATATCGCCCGGCTCGTATTGACTTCTGTTGATGGTTTTGGAGCATGAGGGCCTGAACGCCGTGTCTCAGATTTGACTATATTTGTGTAAAACACTCTCACAGCCTGGACGTTTCATCCTAAACATGCATGAATCATGCAGTAAAGCTTATCATCACCTTCATCAGGAACAGTTGATTCCACCGGAGCAAGGTCATCTGCTGGAGAATCTGGATATGAGATAAAAGGTAAATTAGCAACCCACGTTTATCATCTTTATCATCAGAGCGATCCAGGTGTGGCGGCAGGTGACATATACTGATATATACTGGCCCCCGTCAGCGGGCGGAACAAACACACTGACAGAACGCTGTTATGAGGAACTGTAAAACAAAGCTGAAGCGAGAGCTGTAAAATCTTTCTGCTCAGTTTTATTGCTCTGGCTCATTTCTGAGGAAGTGACTAACTGAGAAGGGTGTGGTCAGACTTATTACTACAGCGTATGAGATGATGAAAACATACCTGTATTCTCTGTATCTTCTGCTCCGTCGAATGAAAAACAAAATCAACATGTGCTTTGTCCTGAAGAATACGGCGACATGTTTGGATTTCATGACTTTACTATTATAGATGCACTGTATATTACTACTAAATATTTGACAATACTCTGAATATCAGCCAGCACGTCATAGTTTAGATTGTGAATCTGATATTTGATTGTGCATGCTCATATTCCTATATGTGTATATTTATATTTATCTAATGTCAAGGTTATAATAATTTAATGAAACCTAAACCATTAAAAAAAAATCAGCATGCTTGAAATAAAATAAACTTTAACTAAAATAAAATATTTTATTTTTATTTCAGGTAGTTTCCATGGCAGCTTTTCTCGTTTTTATTTTCAAGACAAATTTTTTTTTTTAAATAAATAAAATCAAAAGTTTAACATTAAATATTTAAAATTAAAATATTAAAATATTTTTTAAATATTATTTAAAATATTTAATACTTTATAAAACCAATTTAATACAATTTAAATAATTTAAAAAAAATTGACTGGAATAGCCTTCCATACATTTCAATTATATTAAAATAATACTAAAAATTATTTTTAATATTTCCATGCACTAAATTACAACGTGATGCATAAAATCACTTGTTACGTTTAAAGCAGCAGATTTTAGTTGTTAGTGTTTGGATAATAAAGAAGTTTAACATGTGCTATAGCATGTAAAATTATTATCAAATGTAACATGTAAAATAATTCTAATCAGAATTTTGATTTCTGCATTTACAGTCAAACTCTTGACTGCTGGTCAATGAAGGTCTGATCTGATGTTAAACAAATGCATCTTCAGTTTTAATGCAAATGTGCTGGAATGTTTGGTCTACCAGCAGTTCTGTGTTATTGGCCATCGCTCGATGGATATCATGTCTCCATATGTCTTTTGTGTTATAAAATGACGCAGATGCATTATGTAACACCTTCTTTCAAGGTCGTCACATTTCATTGGCTTTTGTGTCGTCGAATGGAGCTGAAATCCTGCGTGCATTTGCACAATTGCTAATGACTTAAATGATTTTTGTCTCTCAAGCTTTTGATTTCCACAGCCGGCCTTTTATTGGATGCCGTTGGCACAGTCGGTAGCTGTCAGATTAAGAGACACAAAGGAAGTTTACTCTAGAGCAGAGAGAAGGACAGCGAGTAACGCACCTGTCCACACAAACACAGAACAAAGAGCTTCTCTCTGCGCAACAGAATATAGAAATCCCAGGCTGTGGCAACACATGCGTCTCTCAGAGCGAGACCGAGGCTCACAAACTCCCTCGGGTGCATCAAAAGCATCCTTAACTCTAGCATGTTCTCCATACAGGGTGTGGTCTTCATCTGGGACTGGATTGAATTTCTGAGACAACACCTCAGACTTTTTCTCAGCTTACAAGAGCGAGAGAAATGCATGCATGTTCTCCTCAACATCTGGAGGACATTTTAGATATTAGCAATAAACAGGCCTGTAAATCACCAAAGATGTTGAGGAATCGGTATCGGGGTGGGGTTTTTAACGCTGTGGCGCTTAGACCTCTCTCACAATGCGTTCCTCCCAATGCCCAACATTTGGCTGCATCCTGTAAACGTTTAAGAAGTGCGAAACATTTGGATGAAGTCATTGAGACTCTGAGCGGCCAAAGCTGTTAGTCAAGAACACAATGTACAAAGAGCTGCTGGCAGAGCTGGACAAGGCTTTCCAGCTTCAAAAAGTCATTTCTGAAGGGGTTTAATTGACGTGACCAACAACATTCAACCCAAAATGGATAGATTCCCAACCGTGCATGTATAATAATAGTCCTTTTGTCTCAAACATGTGATCTTAGAGTTGATATACAGACTCACTCCATCAACAAAGAAAAAGAGAGAGATGCATGCTTCCCATTTTATCATGTTATAAATATATATTAAATCAATACATCATATAAACTTCACTTAATGAATGGGAAACAGTAAACAAATGTGGAAGCAGAAAACAAAGAAACGCTTAAATGCAAGTGATTTAAAACTAGTTTAAGAAAAGTCTTACCTTGCATCTTCACTCCAGTCACGATTAAACTCCCAAGAACAAAAATCCACAAGTATGACATGATTGTGGTTTGAATGAAACTAGGCTGACTGGGGTCTGAAACACGGGTTAGTTGGAGTGGTTTTCTCTTTTAGCGCGTGTAGATGGAGGTGGAAGTGTATGACGCGTCCGCTCGCATGTGCCACTTTGCCGCAAGCTTTTGTTGTACAAACTTTACTTTACTGGGTGTGCAGCTCTCAATCCACCTCCCACCCACATGTGGGACTGACTTGTGCAGGATCCAATTGCAGGTCAGTCTCGCTAGTTTCTCACTAGAGTCTCATGCACGGAGGATGCACTAGGAATCCCTCCCCCGCTGGATATATTATATGATTGCACGACTCGACACAAGCACATTATAGGCTTGCATGCCGTGCAGGGCAGTGCGTGGCGTTTTCGCTATTTCCATTTCCTTCAGAATTCGTGTTTGAATTCATAGCAAGGTTCTTGACCTCCGTGAACGAGCCCTTTGCCCTTTTCCGTGCACACCCACCCAACCCCCCCAAATAGTAGGATATACGTTTCCTCAGCGTTGAAAGGGAACTTCCCCAGAACGCAGTGAATGGAGCTGGTTTAGACCCTATAGCGAGCTGTATGTACTTCAGCAGCGGCTCTGGGCTTCAGCATTGGCTTACAGCTCGCTAGGAACCCACCTTTCCCTGAAGTGCTAGGCTTTTGAGACACAGCTCCATTCATCCGTCTCGGACCTCTGGGGAAGTCCCCTCTTTAACGTTCAGGGAAGCTGTTACTGTTGAGCCTGAGCCACCCAGCGGGGAAGGCAGCAGCACGCACTGGAGTTCAGGAGTTGAATGTCATATCTGACTTTGGGCGCGTTTGACACTATAAAACTTTATTAACTTAGCTAATTCTCTGTTTACACGCGGGTAACTTATGAAAAGGGCGCGTCTTGATCCGTTAATAAACAAACAGGAGTTTTTTCGAGTAACCACAAAACGGGTAGTCTACACTACGAAAAACTAGTGTTGGGTTTTCTTCAAGCAACTGCATTTCACAATTAATTACAAATATAGAAAGACTTTTTCATATTGTTTTATCACCTGGGGGGGTAAATAGCAGCGTCATCATGGAATGTTGACAAAACAGTACCAATATTTGGCACTTCTTAGTTTAATTTCATTAAACATATCTTAATAAGTCAAGGGCGTGTATTTAACTGTAAACCCACGCACTCAAACAGGAATAGCAATAGCTTCTTCAGCATGTAATCCCCAGCAGGCACACAACGTCATAAGACGTTGATATTTGGTTACATTTTGGTTGCGACGTCAGGTGACATATTTAGTTGTTTTTAGGTTGTGTAACCAAAATCCAACGTTAAGTCAACGTCAAATTAACGTCAAATACTGATGTCAACCAAAATGCAACGTCTGTCCGACGTCATGTCCAACAGCAATCTGGTGGTCGTGGCAACAACAAGCGGCCTGAGCGATTTATCGGCTAAAAGCAAAACCTTGCGTATATTTTAATTTATAGTTTTATATTTCATAAACATATATCGGTAAGTTGGGAAAAAAACAGCAAATGCTGGTTAGGTAGGCTATGTTTTGAAGTTGGGATGCTTTAAGCGGGTGCTTTGCTGGTCTTAAGATGGTCGGACCAGCTTAAACCAGCTCAAACCAGCATCAAAACGTACCCAACCAGCATATGCTGGTTTCTTCAACAGGGGTGGCTATTTTGACATGCCATTAAATAGAGGCTTGCTCAGAGAAAATGCGATCATAGAGGTAAGCATTATAGGCTACATGAGTTGAGCGTTTTGCGAAAACTTCATCATCGGATGGAACTTTGACTAAATATTTGAATTTTTTTTTTTCATAAACATACTGTACCACAGTTATTCAGGGCATGTATTTAAACACAAGTTGAAAACAGAAATAGCCATCCCTTAAGGTAACCATATCAGCAGCCTATTGAGCGATTTATCGGCTAAAACCAAAACATTGCCATTATAGAGCGATTATTTTAAATATATCTTAACAAGTCAGTACAAGTTAGTAAGGGCACATAATTTTAACTAGCACTCCTGAACGGCAATTGTGATAACTGACTTTTATAGTTTTATTTTAAACTGACTTTATAATTTTATTTTTTATCGTCCAAGGCATATATTGACCTGGTATTAAATTCTTCTGTATAGAGAATGTGATCGAGTAAGGAGGTAACCATAGCAACAGAGTTGCCGTCATTATCGGATGGAACTTTGACAAAACAATCCTGTTTTTAGTTATAAACAGGTTATCTCTTAAGTATTTACACCTGGCCTTCAATACAAACAGGAGTTGGGGTCTCTTGAGGAGGTCACCATGGCAACCGTACGTGACTTGAGCGATTTATCGGGGTTTACTTCAAGCAATTGCTAGTGCATTTAAACTAAAACCGTGCCATTATTTGAGACTTGTTATTTATCCCAAACATAGCTCCAAAAGTCACTACAAGTTGGGCAGGGTGCGTAATTTTACAAGCGAATTGCTACCAATGAAGAGGTAACCATATAGATGCGGGAAAGCTGGATATTCTCCGAAACCAACCAAACTTGTTTTAACCAAGCTGTATCAATGCCAGCAGTAGTAGCTATTATCTCAGAATTAAAAATAAAAATCTAATTTATGTCATAAATAATTGCTATGGCAGCGGAGGTAACCAACTGAACAGTAACAGTGCGAATTTATAATCGGATAAAAAGTTAACAAAACATTGCCTATAATTGTTCACAAAAAAGTGCTGATATTTTATAGATCAGAAAATATTTACATAACAAACATACCTTAAAAATTCTGTTTTGTTAAAGAAAAAGATTGATGTTGGCTAACTGGATTCTCCGAAACGAATTAAAGTGTTAACCATTGAACCCTTGAGCTGTTATCAATGACCACAGTAGTAGGCTACTATTGTCTAAGATAATAAAAAAAATATTCACATCATAAATGAAACAAATGTGAGCCTTCATAACGTTCTTTCTGTGTTCTTTTGTTTAATTCCATCGTTGAGGATCATCCTCTCAACCCCCCTTAACTCGGGGCTTCATTGGACAATTCCATCTGATGAAGTTGAAAAAGGCGAATCAACCTGTTCCACAGCAGATCCAGAGCCTCTCCAGTCCGAGCATGATCAACACCGGCCGGCTGTCTCCACATGACCGCTCGTGATGCGCCTTCACCGCTGGAAATGTCAGCGCGAGAGATTGTAGCGTCAAAAGCCAAAGGTCTGGTCTGATGGTCAGGAGCGAGCCGAGCATCCATGCGCCTCAGCGGACTGTTGCGAATTACTGAAATGCAGTCTCTTATCTCACCGGTGACTAAGGCTATCCTCGTAGCTCTGTTTATTTTTGCAATTCTGCTCATCCTCTATGTGATACTGTGGTATATATGCAGAGACGTGGACTGTGATCACGGCATTTGATTTTGGAGACCGAAGCTGCGGAGAAGTCAGGGTGACCCCGGTAAGTGCGTCCGCGTGCCCTTCATCCACGCGTTATCTTTATGAAATCGCCAACCGGCTGTGGTCACAAATCATTATTCGTGAGTTACGCGTTCGTTCGGTTTCCGTTATAGCGCGCTATTGCACGCGCAAGTGATAGATGTGTCACTCTGCAATGACTCCACGGCTCATCAAACCGTCATCATCTCGCTCGTTAGGAGCGAAACGGCATGCACTTGAACGGTTTTAACGAAAAAGAACCTTCGGATGGACGCGTTATTATTTTGGTTCCGTGCACGTTAGTTTACGGTTATTAAAATGCACCTGAAATAATAATAATAGAACGTCGGGATGAATTGGTTAACGAAATAATAGCGTGCACTAACGTCCTGCGTTTAATTGCTGCAACATTTTAATGAATAGCCTACATTTCGAAATTGTCTGAAAGTACTAGCTAAACAAAAGTCGGACGCAAACAAGATGCACAGCGCTGTCGCAGTTGGCAAGATGCACGTAATGTAAAGAAGATTTTGGCACTTCTTACTAATTTTCAGCAAATGTTTGGTTGCCTGTAGTCTGTCATCATGCGCTTTTGTGGCACGCGAGCGTTCAGCGGAGGGACGCGGAGACTGTCCGCAGCTTTGCAGCAGTTTATTGCAGTCTGTGCTCTTTGAACTTGTTAAAAGCATTTCACTCTCGGAGCTCTGGGGCTCGAGAAGACAGACGGCGTGTCGAGGGTAATGGTTTTCTGCTTCCCTGAAGAGATCCTAAACAGCACTCTTCTCTAACATGACCCTTGCTGTCTTCATTTAATACCTTTAATCTCTCGGTTAATGAACACGAGTCCTCGCTCTAAACTCGAAGTGAGCCGTGCGTATTTCACGCTCTACATGCTCGCATTATTGGTTAACATAGCCATTATGGGTTGTGAAGGAGAACCCAAGGGCAGATGCAAATTGCCACTGCAGTGTGTTTGAGAAGCACTGTTGAACTCATCTCAGCAGGGTTCGTGGCATTTCATGCGCTTTAATCATCGCAGCCACTTAAGCATTTACACCAGTCCAATAGACATTTATCCATTCATGCAGATGTCAAAGTCTTTAGACTGAGATGTGCTGATTGGTGTAGCTGAGAACAAAACACACGGAAGGCTCTGGGCTGTGATGGTTGATGCTGGAGTGGGTTGGAACGGGAACAGACAGAGAATGAAGTGTCACTGAAAGACAGGAGGAAGGTCCCCAGACAAATCATATCAAAGGCTCCTGTTAGTCCTCTGCTGCTCGACTGCCTGCCGTCTGTCTGTCACTCAACAGGTTTTGATGGGCATGCTGGGGAATTCACTTGATCACGGCTCCTACATTCAGTCCCTGAATTAATGGCAATGCATTGCAAGGCTATTTATGAAAACCGACACATATTTATAATGTGGCTGTGGTCGTGCATCACTACAATGTGCAAAAAGCCTGTTTCTGCCATAGGAAAGGAGACAGAACTCGTATGCAGAAGGAAAAAGAAGGAAGCAAGATTTTAGTTGGTATTCTGTAGTGGAAACCAAAAACAGAATTGTGATGTAAACTCAAATATCTGAGACTGAATTGTGTCAATGTCTCGTAACTGGCACTTTTTTTCTTATAATTGCACAGTTAAATTTGGCAAACTTTGAGTTGGTTTCTGGCGATTCTGAGTTTATATCTCACAGTTCTGGAAAGAAAAGCCAAATTGTGGGATATAAACTCACAACTGCAAGGAAAATAAGTCATTTTTGGTGCAGGCTTCCATAAAAATATAATTCTGCTTACATTCACATCTCAGTTCAGAGGATTTGAAACCCTGGTGATGCAAAATACACTTTGACCTTAATATGTTTTATTGTATTTTCAATAAATGAATGATATACTTGTGACTCTAATTACTGCATAATAAAAAATTAAACAAATATGTATATATGCATATACTGTAAATGTAAAGTCCTAAACTATAATTTATTGTAGAAATTAAAAGCATTCCATGTAACTACATTTAGCTCCCCTGGTGTCATAAAGTTAGTAGGCTATATGAGACTTAGATGACATGACAGTATTCATAACTCTAGCTTTACAGTAATGAACATGATGGCTTAAATCTCAGTTCTGTCCATCAAATGCGTGCAGGTTCAGAATGACGTCAGGGTGAGCAGATGACAGGTAATTAATCGAATCCTCCAAAACTAGCTGAAAACTTTCAGTGCATTTAAAGCACGATAGTTAGTTCTGGAGATAAAAACGTCATTTATTTAAGGGAAACTGTTAAAGCTTTAAAGACAGATGCGCTGAGTTTGTTATTCCATTGTATGCCCTGATGTTTAACCCATCTGTTTGCATTGAGTCCATGTATTTGTAGAATAATTTTGTTTAACAGTGGTGAAAAACTACATTACCCATGATGCTGTACAGAAAATTCCGCCAATCAGAGAGTCACACGTTACAGCACCAAAATAGATAATTAGCTAAATATTTGTATAAATTCTTAGATATATGTGCATATTTTCCAATGACCTAATATAAATAGTTTCTTAAAACCAGTAACTTGAAATGAATAGTTTCTAACGTTTTTAATTTTCATTCATGTCACTCGTAAAGCTTCATGGCATTGCAGCTCTTTCCTTAATTAATTCTGGCGCTATTCTGTCATTTTTGACTCATTTTCTTTTTTAGAGTTCTATGCTTCACCAGAATGATATGAAACGTGGTAAAGGTTATGGAACTTGCATTGTCAAAAATGACGCATTGGAAGTGAATTTCACCTAGTGGAGGTATTTGGTACTACAGCCAAACTAAATCTTTTTGTGATCTCAATTTCAAATTGGGAACACAGCTTGTTTAGATTCATGCTTTTCATACAGTTTAAATACCTTATAAACCTTACCTTAAAAACATAAATATAGGTCGTAATAAGGTACTTGCACGAACAACCTATAGAGTCGTACAGGCTCCTTAATAAAAGGGTTGCATACATATAATTTAGTACAATAACATCCCCTAAAAAAATCAAAATATTGACACCATTTTTGCGTTAAAGCGGTGAAGTTCACAGTCTTGCATCGTTGTCTGATTTTCATGAACCTTCTTCAAATCAATGTTTTTGGTTTGTTTTTAAGGCTTATAGTGCTTTACTGAAGACCTTTATGGGCGAAACAGCTGCTGAAAAAAAGTGGGCAGCACTAATGCGCACAGTTCATAGTCTGCGGGAGGAAAGAGTGTTTATATTCCTGGCCTGGACCGGCGGCAGGGAGCTTGTTTTTGGGATGGATGGATGATAAGGAACTCCTGGAAACGTAATCGAGTGGCAATCATAGAAAGTGGGCCAGGAAGGGTTCTCTCAGGAGGAATCCGAAGCATCCGTGTTTCTCAAACGCTCACTTTTCGCTGTCAGTCGAATTGCTTCCACCCAAGCTGCTGCCTGACACCCAGATATAATAAAGTCAGACGTGGATGCGGGGTTATAAATAGATGATATGAGTCAACTGTTATGTAAAGTTACATTTTTAACTGCCTGTTTACGGAAACGGATATAATCCAGATTTGAATTGGAGTAGAGTTGCTCTGTTTGGTTCCATGCACTTGCGTGTTTCTGTTATTTACTGCTGAGAATTATATCGGGATGATGGACTCACTCACTTTGGGTTTCTGCCAGGTTTTAACAACTCTTAATTCTCCCGTTTACAAATAAAGGCCTAAAAATTGAGGCTTAAATTCATAAAGTCACAACATTGCATTATATTATTTTCTTTGCTTGGTCTGGAAATGTCTTAAATGACACCTGGTATAAACTTTTGAGATGTTAATTAATGCTAGATTAACTAAATGGTTAACCTCCTGTAATCAGTGTTAGTTGTATGTTTAATAGTTAATGCTAATACAACTGGATTGAATAAAAACTATGGATATATTTATTTACACAATGACAAGAAGTCAAAATGAAATTATGAAATGAAATGAAATTAAACTAAAACTTGAACTAAATTTAAAATGGAAATATATAAATATAATAGGTTTGAGTTTTAGTCATCTGTTACATGACGGCTGTTTTTTCATAGGTTTAAGTACATGGTAGAGTTACATCATGGGTCCTGGTGGTTTCTAACGAGCTCTGTCGGATGAAGCTCTGAGTTTGAGCGTCTGTTCTTGGTTATCTGAAGTTTGGCGGAACATTTCATTCTATTAGTTTGAAAACGTTACATTGTTATCACTGATGAATGTTTCCACTTAAACCTTTAAAAAACGTTAGGGCATTGTTTCTTGTCAGGGAAAATGAGCTGAAAACATGTGATCATGACAGGAGCAAAGTCATTGTAAGAATGATGATTGTGGCGAGTGTGACGCTGTATCGCTAATGAAGCGCACTAATTGCTCCTCTCTCTGCTGACTCTTCAGCTGTGATCTGGTGTGTTCTGACACGGAGGATAAACACAGTCATCTCGTGTTTCTGAGACGAAAGGCCTTTGTCGTGGAGCAGCTGGAGGTTCAGTAGCTGTGCTCTTTAGAGTGGTTTTATGGTGTTCATACAGTAGAATACAAAAAGATTAGAAAAGCTTGTGTTTTAAAAAAATGAGTATTAGGTTTGACTTTCTGATTTTCCAGCAGGATGCATTTCAATAGGAAAAGATGGTGAATATGAAAACACGGAAAGTCGTGTGCAGTTGGGGGGGGGGGGGGGGGGGGCGGGGGGGGGGGGGGGGG
>JAUMHG010000050.1:19465-29543 GCA_032359395.1 Enteromius anoplus
CGTAACGTTATTATCAAAAGTTATATTTAGCAAAGCAAACCGTCATAACTTAATCAATATGGCAGACTTGAGGATGGTTATCTATGGTATCAAACCGGACCTGGATGGAAGACTTGATTATCTAACCGGATGTGACCGGACCAAGATGGCCGACATGGATATCCACGTCTAATCCTCCAGGATGCAGCGATAACTACTTGCTTTTTACAGGTTATATTAAAATAAATGTTAGGCCAGCTATGCGATATACTGTAATACAGCCATTAAGCATGATTTGATTCTCGATGAACTAGTTGAAATTACCTAGTTTTATGTTTGACCACCAAGATTCAAAGTACTGTATATCCATCTCTTTTTAATGACATCCTCATATGTTTCTTCTCAACAGAACACACTTCATTTCCAGATGGCAATGCAAAATCCTCAAACCTCTCAAGCAGATCTCATCTTCTCCCTGCTGTCCATGAATAACTGGTATGATGTCAGTCTGGTGATGTGTCAACAGATGAATATTTCCGACTTTGTTTTCTTGCTCCACAACAACTCCAAATTTAATCTGGGGACAGTTCTCAAGATATCCACCAATGGCAGCTCCAAAAGTGACTTTCAAATGTCCCTGGAAGTTCAACTGGAGTCCATCAAGGACTCAACATCTACTATAGTGACCTTTGGATGTGACATCAGGGATATAAGGAGAATCTTTACTACCATTGCAAAGTTTGGCCTGATTCTTCCCGATTACCACTGGATTATAGGAGACTCTCAGAATGTGGAGGAATTACGGACAGAGGGGCTGCCCATGGGACTTCTTGCGCATGGTGGTATGGGTGAGCCCTCACTGGATCATTATGTCCAGGATGCTTTGGAGCTAGTGGCACGAGCGGTGGGCTCGGCTGCCACTGTGTCTCCAGAACTAGCACTGATTCCTGGAATCACAAACTGCCTGGCAATACTTGAGACGAAAAATCTCACATCAGGAACCTTTCTTTCCAGGTACTGTATCTGACACACTGCTTGGTATTCAATTATATTTATGATATTACTTGTGATCCGAGGTGGGTAGTAACGAGTTACATAGGCTACTTCGTTTTTTTTGGGTAGCTAATACTTTGAGTATATTTAAAAATGGGTACTTTAACTTGAGTAATTTTTAATTTAATTAAAGGCAACGCTCCTCTCGTTACTTCATCTTAATGCTGTACAAGTTAAAAATGCTTCCTTTTATTCCAGACTAGTCGTCTACCTTTCTCTCGGCAATGAACGATTTGCAAATGATTCATTCTATTGAGTCAATTCTGTTCAAAGGCTTGATCAAACCAGTTTGTAAACCGATGAACTGGTTCACGAATCATTTTGAACGATTCGTTCAGTTCCCTGCAGCACGCGCTGAGTCGTCTGAAGCGGTGAGTTGTAACAGAAAGTTTAAGGACATCAGAAGCGTTGAAGACATGGCTTTGGATCTTTAGTCAAATTTGCAAAGGCTATTGTTTTCTAACTATGAAGATCTTTTATTACCACCGCATGCTGTCTACATTTCCACAGGCTACGTTCAATTACAGTACACAATACCACTATGACATTACCAGTTTGTTGTGATGTACCTTACATTAAATACAGTGCTTAATTTATACATTAAATAAGCTGTCAGAAAGTATGAAATGAGCACCCGCCAAACCCGTGTCCGTTCTGCGCAGCGACGCGCGACCTTTTCCAGAACGCCTTTCCTAATGTTAGACAAAATTTTATATTTACGCTTACAGACCGTGTCTATATTTTGCAGAACAAACAGAAGAAGGTTCGTAAATGTGCATGCGTTTAGTTATTTTAAGATGTTCAGTAGCGGTTTTGTGAGGAGTTTTCGCTCTTCTCTATGTCAGAGGTTAATTAATATAGCCTACATAAAATATAGTTTAGTTCAGTGATGCAAATTAGCTGTTACTCCAGTTTTTAAACACATAACATCCTTCAGAAATTATTCTAATATAATGATGTATTGCATTGTTTTGCTGCCTAATAATTTTGGAATCTTTGACATTTTGTTCTATATACTGTTATAAATAAAAAGCTAAAAAAAACATCATTGATAGTAAATCAACATATTAGAAGGGTATCTGAAGGATTATTTGACACTGAAGACTGGGGTTTTGCATCCCTGAAATAAATTACATTTAAAAAAATAAACATTAACATCTGTGTGTGTGTGTGTGTGTGTTAGGGCTGCACAATTAATCAATTTTCCACTTATGTTATTCTGCGTGCTTCAGTTATCAGTTTTCAATGGGTTATCTTAAGGCTTATTCCATTGTTTTGATTGTAGATTTAGTATGACATAACACCATTGATCTTTTTTTTTTTTTTTTTTATTATCAAAAAATCATTTGTGGCTTAATACTATAGAAATGCAATACAGGTTTTTTTCAGTTAGTGTTTTCATCTTGTTTATATGCATGAATAAATATGGTATGCAGTTGCTTCAAACAATGGTATAAACATCAATTGCAATTAATAATCGCAATTAAATTTTCAAGGGAATAATTGACAATTATGATTTTTGTCATAATGGTGCAGACCTAGTGTGTGTGTGTCTGTGTGTGTATATATAATACATTTTACCTATATATCTAAATAAAAAAAGCCTATGGAAATTCAGTATATGATCCAAAGTAACTAGTAACTAACTACTTGAGTAGTTTGTTTGTTTTTTTAACTCGAGTAACTATTCTGACTATTACTTTTACTTGAGTACAGTTTTTCGGTACTCTACCCACCTCTGGTTGTGATATTAGTTCTTTATAGTGGAAAAAGATTATTTAATCATTTAGTTGTTCTTCACACTAAGAGGGAAAATAAAATAAATACAGTTCAGTCAAAAAGAAAAATAATGACCATTTTGCCCGGTATTTAGTTTACAGTTTCTTTTCACAGCTTAGAAACATATTAAAATTAGTGCTGTCAAACAATTAATTAATTAAATGTTTTGTTTACATTATATATGTATATGTACTGCGTACATTTTTTTAATGTATTTATAAACACACACACACACACACACTATATATTTTGAAAATATGTATGCATATTTATATATATAAATGTCAATTTATGCATTTATACATTCATATTCTTATATTTTACATTGTATATAAATGTATTTAATATACAACCATAACATATTTTTCTTAAATATATACGTGCAGGTGTTTGTATTTATATAATTAATGTACACAGTGTAATGATGAGGGTGCGGTGAGCTGGAGTGAAAGACGAGGAGACGGAGGTGCAAAACAAAGATGAACATTTATTTAAACAAACCAGAAAACAAAGATGATCCAAAGACAAATGAAGAACATGAGACATCCATAACAATTAACGACCGACAGGGATAAACTCAAAGGACACAGTTAATATACAAACGGGCAAAACATGTGAACACTGAAACAGAAACCAAATCGGAGCGACTACACATCAGACAGGACAAGACTGAAAACGTTACACAGAGTATACAAACATGTAAACAACAACTTTTACTTTTTATTTGATTAATCGCAATTAATCAGAATAATTAATTACTAATTAAATGTGATTGGCACTAATAAAAATCAACCAAGTTTCAAAATGATTGGAATCAAAGATTTCTGTGCCAGTTACAGTATGTGATACCTGCTAAGTAGGTAAATGAGTCATTAAATTCCATTTCAATTGAAATGCTGCGTTAGAAGGCAGTACACAAGGCAGAAACTGAGCTATTCCCACAATTTCCAACAGCATTTCAGGAAGGTTAGGTTTAATATGAAATAGACAAACACAAAATACATAAAAACAGAAATCTGAATTATATAGTGATTTATGATGGATGATCTGAGCAGTAACTGCGGTATATTGCACATTTGCTTTTTCTATAAGGATTATCCTTTTCATCCTCAGTCGAGAGGGCTTTTTATGAATATGTCAACAGAACTGAGCAAAAAGCAAAGGAAACATTCTCATAGTGAGCATGCAAAGACTGTGCTATAAAAAGCAGTAAGACAGGACATTAGCCTGATGGCAAACACTCTCAGAGAGACAGCATATCAAGAGCATTTACTCCAACACTGCACTGTCAGGAAACAACTTCCAAGCAAACTACTTCAGGGATTAAATTTCACATGCTCAACACTCCTATCATTACTGATTTAAAAGAGTTACCATTTGCTACACCAGTGCAGAACAAAATTGGAAAAAACTAAATCGAAGAGCAAAAAATGCAAGACGGTAATAATATAAACTAAACTCAAAGGTCAGACAAGAAGCTAAATAGCACATCTTACTCATCAGGATGTGGGTTCACTGTGAGGTTGAAGCATTAAAGATAAAATTACAAGACATTCATACATTTAACTTTTGTATTTTCAAATGCAACAGAATTTCCACAAAAAAATAATCACTGTGAGGCTTTAGATTTCCAAGTTTAAAATAATATGAGGCGATTAATTTAGTTAATTGCTAAGAGTACATCATCTTAAACATCTAACTAAAGAATATAGTTGAGTTTGTCTTTTGTTATTAGAATACCAATTTATTTTAACTTAGCTATTTAAGCTGTGTAAGTGTGAAAGCTGTGGTAGATACTGTGTTCAGTTTTGACTTGTTTAGAGTAATATGCACTGATGAAAAGCACAAAGTAAAGGTCTATTCACACCAAGAATAAAAAGTATTGTATAATGATAAGTATATTAGCGTTCACACCAAGCCTGATAACATTCTGTTTATTATATAGGTGTGTTGAAATTTTGTCATCTGGTTGGGGGGAATGGTCGATATTTCAATCCTAAAAAACACTATTTTACCACTACAGGCATCTGTTATGGCAGATGATGTAAGATGTCTGCATTACATGATTAGTGACAAGCATGGAGAGAGAACAAAAAAAAAAAAAACATGAATTAGAAGTGCAAATCCAGGATTTGTAAAGATAAATGTTGGAGGATTTGATATAAGCGAAGAGACTGACCTTTTTCAAAGTAAGGAAACTTTGTTTCTTTTGTTCCTGTAAAGAAACTTGTGAGACTAGCATATTTCAGGGGTGCTTGCACAATGCAATTTTTAATATAACTCTGACTGGATTCTTCTGAAAAAAAGAATGTCATATACAGCTAGGATGCCTCATGGGTGAGTGAAACACAGGCTCATTTTTATTTTTGGGTTAACAAACCCTTTAAAGCTGAGGTGAGGAATTCACTTTTCTCAAATAATTTCCAAAATGTTGTACACTTTATAGTTATAGTTATCATCCTAGGTGTGAACAGACCTTTAGATCAGATAAATTTTGGCTTTATTTGATGACTTTATTTTGAGGGGTATATCATAGAGTTATTACCTAGTACTACAGTACTACAGCAGCTGTTGTGTAACTAAGTTATGGAAAAAAAATTGTTTTTGTAAGTTTGTAATTATGTAAATGCAATAGGCTGCTACTATTACACATTTGTAACAGACTTTGCAACACTACATATGTAACACATTTGTAGTGTTACACAGCTATTAATGTAACCAAAAGATTGTCACATATGTGTTGCAGACTTTATACAACGTAATTATAAATTCAAGTACACAAACATAAGCTACTTAAAAAAAAATGTATCAAGACTGTACTTAAGTGTAAGTTGCTGTGTAACAGACTTTGTCTGTTACGTATGTATAAAAGTAGCTGCCTGTTACATGTACATAATTACGAACTGTAAGTACAGGCCGTTCTATAACTTAGTTACATGGTAAGTACATTTTATTTAATTTAAGTACATTACTCTGTTTTATGACACCTTAAAAAAAAAAAAATAATAAAGTGTTATCAAATTTTGTTGCAAAAGTAATTCAGGTTCATCAGAATCAGTTTGGATGAACGTCTTTTGATTGGATTTATATAAGATTTTCTCTTAATTCTTAGATACATGACCAGCACAACTTTTGACGGCCTGAGTGGCTACATCAATGTTCAAGAGGAATCGATCATCATCTCTGAAAGCCATCACTTCATCTGGAATCTCCAGCACGACCCAATAGGCAAGCCCATGTGGACGCGCCTCGGCAGTTGGAAGCAAGGCAAAGTGGTTATGGATTACGCCGTTTGGCCTAATAAGAGACAGTCTCAGCCAGGAGTTGATTGGCGGCATTCATCACGTCTACACTTGCGCGTTGTCACCCTGGTAGAGCATCCATTTGTCTTCACCCGAGACGTTGATGAAGAAGGCCTGTGCCCGGCTGGCCAGCTGTGCCTTGACCCCCTAACAAACAACACAGCCTTATTGGAAAGCCTTTTTCAGGGTTTACAAGGTGTCAATGACACCGTCCCCATGGAGTTTAAAAAATGCTGTTATGGATATTGCATTGATCTTTTGGAGAAGTTGGCAGAGGACATGGGCTTTGACTTTGACCTCTATATCGTGGGAGATGGGAAATATGGAGCTTACAAGAACGGTCGCTGGACAGGGCTGGTCGGGGACCTCATGAGCGGAGCAGCTCATCTGGCCGTCACCTCTTTTAGCATCAACTCAGCACGCAGTCAGGTCATCGACTTCACCAGCCCCTTCTTCTCTACCAGTCTGGGAATCCTGGTCAGGACTAGGGATACCGCCGCTCCCATCGGTGCCTTCATGTGGCCCCTACACTGGAGTATGTGGCTGGGAATATTTGTGTCTTTACACGTGACGGCCGTGTTCCTGACCTTGTACGAGTGGAAAAGCCCATTCGGCATGACTCCAAGGGGAAGGAACAGGGACCGTGTCTTTTCTTTCTCCTCTGCGCTAAACGTTTGCTACGCAATCTTATTTGGCAGGACGGCTGCCATTAAGCCGCCAAAGTGTTGGACCGGCCGATTCCTCATGAACCTCTGGGCCATTTTCTGTTTGTTCTGCCTTTCAACGTACACGGCTAATCTCGCCGCTGTCATGGTTGGTGAGAAAACCTACGAGCAACTCTCAGGTATACATGATCCCAAGGTAAGAGCAACTTGCGTTTATCATTTTCAAATTATGAAAATGACTGGCATGCTTAGAGGTTGCAAATATACTTCCTGGTTGATAAAAACAATCCTCTTGCTTTTCAAGCTCCACCATCCATCACAAGGTTTTCGCTTCGGAACCGTTAGGGAGAGCAGCGCTGAGGACTACGTGAAAAAAAGCTTTCCAGAAATGCATGAATACATGAGACGATATAATGCCCCTGCAACCCCTGACGGGATATATCATCTTAAGTAAGTCGTAATTGTTATTGCAAAGTGCCATCGATCATTGAAGCTGCATTAATTCATTGGATGCCCTCTACCATGTCCTCCTTAGATGCTTTGGCCATCTTGCAGCGTCATACAAATCCATGTGGTTTTACTGTATAAGAGATAGACTTAACTAATGTTTAGACTGTGTTGAAAACACAAGCTTGTGATGGAATATAGAGAAGGGCAGGGCACTTAAACCAAAAGATTTGCAAGCTTAAAAATAGGATGTGGAAAACAAAGACAACTTGATCATGAATAAAATAAAATAAAAATGTCTTGCCTGCTTTTTTTTTTTTTTTTTTTTTCATTAGGGACATCACAACAGCCTGCCACCCACACAAAAAAACCCTAGGATAGGATATTAGAATAGGATACTTATTTTTCATAATTGTAGCAGCAACCCAAGCTAGTGGCAAGAGTCTCCAGATGTCACTTGAGTGTTCGACAGGCCACACTTAACTAAATTTAGAAGAGGTTTTCCTCCTTTCATATCCTCTGTTGCAAGTCTGAAACTCCTCTTTTGAGTTTCCACAACCTTCAGGACATGATTTGATGCAGCCCTCAAATCAGACCGCATACTCCAAAATATTGCCACAGTGTATAATTCCTTCAAGCAGGGCAGAATAAATAGATTTCAGGAGAAGTAGATGAAATTTGCAATATTTTCCTAAGAAGGTTAGCCAGGTCTCTCCTTTTAAATCAATCCAGCACGTGTTTTTGCAAGATAGCATACATTTTGAATCGCATAGGACAAACAAAATGAAACTGGTAGTAAAAATTGGCCTTCTGTGTTGCCTTCTAAAAGTGTGCAGGTATCAAAACATCAAAACCAATTTTAAAAGATCATATAGTAACATTGTATCTCTATAGACAAAATGTTTGAATGCAGGTATGTGTCACTATATACTGTAAAATAGCAAACTGTGATGCTATTTCAGGGATGATCCCCAAAAGCTGGATGCTTTTATAATGGACAAAGCACTTTTAGACTATGAAGTGTCTATTGATGCAGAATGCAAGATGCTGACAGTGGGGAAGCCTTTTGCGATTGAAGGTCAGTAAAGTAATTCTTCTCAGCTGTTATTGTTTCTAAGAGAAGGAGTGAATGAACTACTGTGCATATGCTGATAAAAAATATATATATTTCCCATTCGTCCACAGGCTATGGCATTGGGCTCAAACAGAACTCTCCTCTGACCTCAAATATCTCTGAGCTTGTCAGTCAGTACAAATCTGATGGTTTTATGGACATGCTGCATGATAAGTGGTATAAGGTGGTACCCTGCGGTAAAAGAAGCTTTGCAGTCACAGAGGTGAGTCCGATACCAACTCAAAAATCAGAGATGCTATCATTTTGTGCATCTGTCTAAATGGTTTGATGAAACTATTTCTTTCGAATTCGGAGTGGGACTTATATAAGGGGCTGTCTACTTTTTAAGAGACACCTGATTTCTAGTGATTATCGTCATCTTGATTACAGAGACCGTGTCTGCATTTGATAAATAAACAGTTTAATCTCATATTATCAACCCAGTCTCACGGCAGTTCGTGACTAAATCACGAAATTTAATTTAATCTATTTATTCGTGGCAGGGACACGTTTATTTCATTATTTTCGTAAGTCCTGCACGTTTTTTTAACTAAGATTCCTAAGAACTAAGATTAACGAAATAAACGTGTCCCTGGAATAAATACTGTGAGACTGGGTAGCATATTATACATTACCATCACTTCTCCTATTTGATAATGTTCAGTGCTTTGCTACAATCTGTATTGTTAAAAGCGCTATATGAATACAAGTGATTGATTGATTGATTGATTCATTCATTGATAGAACTAAAAATAACAACTTCTTCAAATACATTTTTGTGAAGGGGCTGTTCACACATAATGCGATGGTACTTTTCCATTGTTTTTGACCATTGCATTCGCATTTCACATCTTTTGCTTGTCTCGCACATGAGCGTCATGGTTGTAAGACACTGTGTCAAGTTATTTATTGGTATTAGCTCCAAACCAGTGGCCCAATCAGAAGACCATGGAGGCGGGTAGGCATTGCAAACTTTTGTTTACAGTAACAAGCTGCACTTGTTTAAATTCTTGTTTAAAAGACTTGTCTCGAATTTAAATGCAAAGAAGCATTCTGTGTGAACGGCCTCTTATTTATTTATTCATTCATTTGTTTTTACATTTTTTGTGAAAGTAAATATGTATTTTATCATTATTATTATTATTTAAGACAGTCAGTTTAACATGTTAACTAAATTAATTAGTTATGAATAAATAACCTGATTAAAATACTTCAACACAGTTAATGCCCTGGCCCAGCCCCTGTAAATAAGAAGTTATTCAGTAAATAAGAAGTTAAATTGTGTTATAGTTTAAACACAATATGTGTTTTTTCTCAGTTTTGCAAAGAACATATTACCTTTAAAGCCAAAGCAGAATTGTTGTTTCTGTTTAGTCTCAATGTATTTTGAACAAATGGTGTGAACCAATGATTAAATAGCCCATTCATAAAAATAGCTGTTTACTTCATTCCTGAATGAATCAGCTGTTTGAATGAATCAAATGAAGATATTTACCACAACCTTCTGGCAGCTTAAGTTTCTTATTTAGAGTAAATTTCAATAAATAAAACTAAAAACATGATACTTCACATATGTATATATATTAGTGGTGGGCCGTTGTCTGCGTTAACGTGAGACTCTTATCGCGAGATAAAAAAACATGAATAAACGCCGTTAATCTGTTCACAAAGTTGGGTTGGAGTCTATACTACAAGCTATGGTGACTTTCACCTTTAGCGCAGATGTATAGCCGAATTAC
>JAUMHG010000050.1:31002-41802 GCA_032359395.1 Enteromius anoplus
TAAGTATGATTTGAACCATGCTAAGGCACTTCCACTAATGCCAACATAATTTTCTAGTCTATTCAAGAGAATGTTGTTGTCAATAGTGTCGAACGCAGCGCTGAGATCCAATAGCACTAATAATGAGGTACAACCACTATAATCTAGTTAATCTAGTCACTGTATTGAATAGATAACGGGGGTTATGTTTGTTTTCTTCTAATAGAGATGAAAAGTAATCAGATCTAGCCCTTTTTTATGCTTTTTTGTAAGTTAGCATATTTTCCTGCCAGGCTAAACGAAACACTAGCTTTGTTTTCCTCCAGCTACGCTCCATTTTCCGGGCAGCTCTCTTTAGGATGCGAGTGTGCTCATTATACCACTGAGTCACACTGTTTTATTTTACCTTTCTTAAGCGCAAAGGAGCAACTGTATCTAAAGTGTTAGAAAAGAGAGAGTGTATGGTTTCTGTTGTGTCATCGAGTTTTTCTGCGCTATTAGACGTGCTAAAGAATTGCGATAAATCAGGAAGATTACTTACAAATAAGAATATTTTGCTTACCCCATTGGCACATCTGAGACATCTGGTCTGTGATGTATAATAAAAAAGCAATAATGCTCAGAAAAAGAGAAAAATCCATCGCTGCGCCTTTCTGGAAACTTCTGGAAAATTCTGAAGAGCCTAAAGATTTCCAATCAAGCGTGTAAAAGCCCTGTAGGATCAGGAATGGACACCCTTTCTGTAGGGGTTTGTTTTATTTGTTTCACACTCAATCAAGCATTTATCTGTTTTTTATTGAAATGCTCTCTTTGTTGTCTAGGGAAGGGAGAGAGAGACAAAAGGAAAGCCATCAGCAGACAGTCGTGTGTTTGAAGACAGAGAGCTGGAGAAACACATCACTCCTCAAACTCTGAAACCAAAGATCAAGCAGAACCCTCTCTTTTCTCACATCAACCTCATCGACTTAGAGGAGAACAAGTCCAAGCCGTCCTGGACCATCCAGGACTATGACAGACACACGGCTCACGTTCAGCTAGCCGACTACATGAAGGTACAGCATTAGCCCAAAAACAAACAAGCACTGATATTGCCATTTGAATAACATCAGATTATGACAATGTTGTAATGATCGGCCTCAACGGCTGAATTACATGGGTTTAAAACAGGGTCAGATCAAACAGTGTAAGATAAAATAAGTGTTTTCAAAAGTATCAAAACACAGTTACTGTCTTTAAAGCTGCAATTTTATAATACTCGACCACACAATGAATCTGTTTTCCAAACCGTAATTTTTTTTGGCTAGTCCTGAATCACTACGGTACACCGATAAGTGTTTATATTCAGACTTTTAAGAACGGTAGGTACCGCTGCGGAGGAGTTCAGTACCTGCAGTACAGAGCCATAGTTCACTGACAAATTTTAATTTTGAACATGATGTTGTCCAGTTAGTCAGTGAACTACGACTTTGTAAATGCTGCTCCTTCTGAAAACAGGTGATGGTGATTTACCTCTAATCAAGAACCGGGCTTTACTGATGAGATGCACATAATTATTGAATTCAAATGATTCAAATGAAGAACGAAAATAACTTTGTTTAAAGTATATCGGGGCCTTTACACACCTGCATTCCCTAACAGCAGCATCCACCTCCAAAAGCAATGACCACATGCATTGTGTTTCATCTGCTCGCTCTGAGGTCACACCTAGGTCAAGCAAGAAAGTTTTAGCCAGGCACTTGTTCTATTGGCTGAAGATGGAGCAAGACATCCAGTCTGGTTGAGGCTGGTTGTGATTCTGGCTAAACTGCGCAGAGCTTTGGGCCTCCAGAAACTAAATTAAGGTTACATTCAGCCTGAGATTGTTTTCTATGTGGGTTCTTCACAGTTTGGAGATGCGCTGACCCAGTCATTCAGACAGCAGTATGTAAAAATAAAAGGCACTCACATCTTGCTGCTTGCCCATTTGTTCTCTTTTTTACACACTCCTGTGTTTCAGGAGGACCCAAGAGAGCTGAGCTTCTGGCTGGAAGATCTCTACACCCCTGGCTATGATTCACTGCTCAAGAAGAAAGCAGCTGAAATGAAGAGAAACAAGTTCTGTAAAACACTCTCAGCCATCATTCTGTTAGTTTGTGTGATTGTGATTGTTATTACAGTGCCAATAATGGTGACACAATCAAGAGACTAAAGAGCTAAAACTGCCCCCAACAACAATCAGACAGTTGAGCTGAAGCACTTCACATCATGTACATGTACTCTGATATTGACGGGGTGTCAGTATGAAGACTGCTATGTTGTGATTTAGTTTAATCCAACAGGCTTGTGATGCACTAATAACTAAGGAATATCCACATTGTTATTACAAACATTACTAAGGTTTAGTTTTTGTTGGGTTCTTTTTTTACGCAGCCAGCTGGGTTAACAACTGTACTCATGACAATAGATATATTTTGTTATTTTATATTATTTAAATGGAATTGAAATTGGATTACCTTCTGGAATCTCTGCACATTGACTCGTATGAAGACAATGGACTGTTATTAAGGGAAATATTTATTAAAAAAAAAAATTATATGTATTCTTTTTAAATACAAAGATTAAAATAATGACATAATGGGGTGGAGAATTATTATTGTTATTATATAATAATTATTATGTGTGTCAGGTTTCTGCTCCTCTGGAAGCGTCCTCGATCCTCGCCATGGAATCAGAGGCTGTATCCAAAATAGTCCCATACCCTTATTCTTACATTCTTGTCTGTTTAGTTCAGTTTTAGTCTGTGTTTTTGTATTCTTGATTTGGTCTTTCTCGTTCTAGTTCCTGTCTGCCCTTATATGGTCTTTCCTGTGTTTTGATCAATTATTAGTTGATTCCCTTCCCCCGGTGTTTCCCCTGTCTTGTGATTAGTCTTCTGTGTATAAAACCCATGTCTTTTGAGTTCAGTCTTGTCGGTCAACGCTTATGTTTGGTGTCTTTAGTGCTCTTTTTAAGTTTGGATTGTTTATTAAAAGAATTATATTATTACTTGAATTCTACGTCTCCGGCGCTCTCCTTCTCCGTACACCACAACGTTACACTTATTCACTATTCTTTACATTAGTTCACTAATTCAGGAAAAAAAACGACTCTCAAATGAATTCTGGGAATTCTCTATACCAGGGTTCCTCATATCTTGTGTGTTTGGTTAGAGTTAGAGCTAAACTCTGCAGTGCATTGGACCTTCAGGGTAAGATCTGAGGATCCCTGCTCTAGCCATTCAGTCCACGGCCGTGCCTCAAGCAGAAGGATGCAGAGGATGCGTTTGTAGGCTGCAGACGTCATCAAACCTGTTTTATTTCTGTTTATATTGTGTTATATAGTGTTATATTCACAAGTCAAAAGCATAATACAACAATTTACACTTTATTAAGAATGATAGTCAAATTTAGAACTGTAAATATTTTAAAATAAGATCTTCTTTGACATATTCAACCTACAAATGTGACCTCCGGAGGATGCAGTCTTGCATTTGAGAATCACCCTACATCAGCTGTACATTCATTATTGCTATGCATTGTGGGGTTGAATGAGTGCTCTCGATAATGTCCACTATGGTTTTAGACACCACTACAAATGGCTGTCCCCTCAAATAGTTTGTTTAAGGGTATGGGTGATTCTAGATACAGCCAGAGAACTGAGATATCCTTGAAGATGAGTTTGATCAGTTTCGAGGACAAGGAATGTGGAAAAAACGAAGCATCAGTACTGAGAAGCACCCTATGAAAGCACTCACACCCTAAACAACTTAAAAGCAACAGATATAACCATCAGGTTCAATTAATCTCTGTAAGTGTTCCTAATATTGATCATTTTGTGGTCTTGTTGATGGAAAAAAGCTGCCCATTTTTTCTGGGGTTGTACTCTACTCAAATAAATAAAGGGAACACTTAAACAACACAATGTAACTCCAGGTCAATCACACTTCTGTGAAATCAAACTGACCACTTAGGAAGCAACACTGATTGACAGTCAGTTTCACATGCTGTTGTGCAAATGGAATAGACAAGAGGTGGAAATTATAGGTAATTAGCAAGACACCCCCAATAAAGGAGTGCTTCTGCAGGTGGTGACCACAGACCACTTCTCAGTTCCTATGCTTTCTGGCTGATGTTTTGGTCTCTTCTGAATGCTGGCGGTGCTTTCACTCTCGTGGTAGCATGAGATGGAGTCAACAACCCACACAAGAGGCTCAGGTAGTGCAGCTCATCCAGGATGGCACATCAATGCGAGCTGTGGCAAGAAGGTTTGCTGTGTCTGTCAGCGTAGTTTCCAGAGCACGGAGGCGCTACCAGGAGGCCAATACATCAGGAGACGTGGAGGAGGCTGTAGGAGGGCAACATCCGCCTTTGTGCAAGGAGGAGCACTGCCAGAGCCCTGCAAAATTACCTCCAGCAGACCACAAATATGGATGTGTCTGCTCAATTGGTCAGAAACAGACTCCATGAGGGTGGTATGAGGGCCCAATGTCCACAGGTGGGGGTTGTGTTTACAACCCAACACCGTGCCGGACATTTGGCATTTGCCAGAGAACACCAAGATTGGCAAATTCAATGCTCTTCACAGATGAAAGAAGGTTCACACTGAGCACATGTGACAGAGTCTGGAGACGCTGTGGAGAACGTTCTGCTGCCTGCAAAATCCTCCAGCTTGAGCGGTTTGGCAGTGGGTCCGTAATGGTGTGGGGTGGCATTTCTTTGGAGGGCCGCACAGCCCTCCATGTCCTCGCCAGAGGTAGCCTGACTGCCATTAGGTACTGAGATGAGATCCTCAGACCCTTTGTAAGACCAAATGCCGATGCAGTTCGCCTTGGGTTCCTCCTAAATCAAGACAATGCTAGACCTCATGTGGTTGGAGTGTGTCAGCAGTTCCTGTAAGACGAAGGCATTGATACTATGGACTGGCCGTCTGTTCCGCAGACCTGAATCCAATTGAGCACGTCTGGGACATCATGTCTTGCTCCATCCACCAACGCCACCAAGTTGCACCACAGACTGTCCTGGAGTTGGCGGATTCTTTAGTCCAGGTCGGGGAGGACGTCGTCAGGAGCATGCCCAGGTGTTGTAGAGATGTCATACAGGCACGTGGAGGACACACACACTACTGAGACTCATTCTGACTTGTTTTAAGGACATTACAAATATTTGATAAGAATATTTCATTCATTCATATCTAGGATGTGTTATTTTAGTGTTCCCTTTAGTTTTTAGAGCCATGTATGTTAGGGTTTGGGGTTAGGGGGTTAGGTTAGGTTTCTAAAGATCCAGAGGTCAAACTGCGTCTGACCCCGGTTGTGCACTGGCCTACTTTTCAAAAGCCCGCTTCGGTTCCACAGAAGAAGAGAAATCTCCCAGACAGCTTCTCCACATGTTTTATGATTTATCAGTCTTTATGAGTTTTGTCTTGTCAAATGTCTGTGTCCTTTCACCTCTTGTGTGGCTTCAGTTATGTGTATCTGTTTCATGTGTGTTAGATATTGATTTCCTATGAATTTTAGAGAAATGACGAGTTCCACAGGGATGATTCAGTCTGATTAATCATGATTGTTTTTAATCTTCATAATGATTAGAGAAGGGGATGACAATTTCTGTTCAGGATGATTCTTTCTGCATTTATAAATTTATTCTATTTATTAAGTTTTGTGTCTCTATATATAAAGTTAGTATCTATATTTATTAATGTATTTATTTACTTGATGACTTCTGTTCAGAATGATTCCATCTGATTAATTCTATTTATTAGGTTTATATCTATGCTTGTGTATTGAGTATTTATATATTTATTTATTAACATGATGAGTTATTAGACGTGATTCTGCATGATTTCAGGATTAGTGTGGATGGAGACTTGCGTCGGCTGGTCTTCAGCGATTCAAGCATTTCTGATGATGAGTTCCTCTGTAAATAAAGAGTTTAAATGGAGACTTGAGTCACTCGGTCTTCAGTGACTCAAGCATTCTTAATCTTCATAATGAATTCCTCTGTAGAACTATAGTCATTCTGAGTTTTTCAAATTAAAAAGAGGTGAACCTGGGAGTCAGGGTTGGTCCGAGCAGGGGCCTGGGCTCCCAGGGCTACAACTGAAGTGTCAGTGGGTTTGTGTATGTGTGTAACATATTTTCTTGTGTGTTTCTCTGTTTCTCATGAATTTTTCGTAAAAAAATATTTTTTCTCAATATGGAGATCCGTACTCCTGTTTATGTGCGTGTGTATTAATGTGTCTGTAAAATTTTTCCAATGAACTACTTGGGAAATCATAATTGATCTCCATTTGGGATTTTGCGACTTATTTCAATAATTTTTCATGTAAAAAGAGGATCAAAATTAGATTTTAAGGTTTTTCAATTTTTTAAGTTTTCAGTATTTTTAATTTTGTTAATTTTTAAGTAGGGCTGTGGGCACCAGGGTTGGTCCAACTAGGGGTGTGAGCCCCCAGGGGTGCAATCTCCAGGGTTAGAGATGGTTAGGTGTTAGGGTGGGTTTGTGTATGGGCATGAATGGAGATGGTTAGGTGTTAGGGCAGGTTTGTGTGTGGGGACAGTGAAGATGGGTTAGGGTTAGAGGTTAGGTATTGCGAAAATTACAACAGCTCCCCCCAACCTAGCACCCGTCTATGAAGGTTTGGAGTAGGGAGACTGAGGAAAAGGGCACGGGCCGACGCCTATTAGGGTTAGGGTTAGAAGGGTTAGGTTATAGGGATATTTGCGATAAGTGCTCGCCCCCCCAAGTGCTCGGTCGCCATATTTTGGGCTGTCTTGGTCCTATCTCGCTCAAACTTGGGGTATAGGCTAATTGGGGGACGGGCTATCGGCGCAGAGATACGGCATTGCACCCCCAGTTACTTTGAGCCTAGAGCACCCGTTCTTTGTAGGCCTAGCGTCCTGCTCTCCCTGAGTCCATCGGACTTGGTTGGGTGTCTCTAGCGCTACCGGGCGCTGAGGTACGGACGTGCACCCAAGTGCCCGGCCAAGTGCTCGGTCGCCATATTTTGGTCCGCGCCGGTCCTATCTCCCTCAATCTTGGGGTCTAGGCTAATCAGGGGACGGGCTATCGCCTGGGGTCTTTGGAGCTCTCTAGCGCCACCAGGCGCCGAGATAGGGCATTGCACCCCCAGTTCCTTCGAGCATAGAGCGCCTGTTCTTTGTAGGCCTAGAGTCCGGCTCTGCCTGAGTCCATCGGACTTTGCTTGGTGTCTCTAGCACCACCAGGCACCGAGATACGGCAAGGGCAGTGCCGGGTTTGGGCGTGCTGCAGATTCACCCTGACCCCTTTCGGTTTGAACTGCAGATACAATCGGGGTGAATCGTGCGCCTTTAAGAACGTCCAGTGCCACCAGGCACTCCCCAATGTAGGCCACACATCACCTATTTTCATGAAATCTCTACATATATGTTTGTATATAAATATATGTATATATATATATATATATATATATATATATCAAAACACAAAAACACACCATATATATTTGTCTGGCTTTGGGCCTGCCTTTGGCGTGCAGAAAGGTCAGACGCAGAGATCAGGCAGAGGCGAGGCCTACGGCACTGCCCCCGAGCTCACGTTCTGTGCTTTGGAAAAACAGAGGCGGCCGTGTTTGCCTGGCTTCGGGCCTGCCTTTGGCTTGCAGAAAGGTCAAGTGCAGAGGTCAAGCGCAGAGGAGAGGGGAGAGGGCCTTCAGGCACAGATCAAGGGACAGACGTTTGTTCATTCCTTGGTTCGTTCATCTATTTGTTTCACCGATTTAGTCATTCATTTGTTGCTCAATTCATGTATTAAAGAATGCATTCATTTCTTTTTTTTATTCGCTTTGGTTTCTTGAACAAAGAGATAAAGGCCTTTTTTTAACATATACATAAAGAGATGAAGGCATTTTTTTAATATGTCTACAGTGGGGCATTGCACTTTCTGTTTTGTTTGTATTTTTTCTCGCCTCACTGCACCACCAAGTAGCCAGTCGCAGCACCCTTTTTTGCCTAAGTGCAGACTGAGTCAGTGCACAGGTGTGCCGATTTCGGTGGAGCCATCTCATCCCTTTCTGGAGTTACAGCCGCTTAAGCAACCTCGAGTGAGTGAGATTTTAATTCTTACACTATTACAAGGATTCGACAAGTGACGGATGACGTGAGAGCAGGATCTGGTTGAACCTGGAAGAGCGTTGGCGCTTCCGATTGGCCCACTGTCTAAAGTGTGTAGACTTTAGACAGCGCGGCCTTCCGATTGGTCTAGAGCCCGCCATAACTGTAGACTCTTTAGACCTCTTGACCCATCAGAAGGCAGAGTTGTCTAAAGCTGTCTAAAGTCTGCAGTGGGTCATTGCACTTTCTGATTTTGTTTGTATTTTTGCTTGGCCGAACCCGGAAGAGTGTTCGCGCTTCCGATCGGCCTGCTGTCTAAAGTGTTTAGACTTTAGACAGCGCGGCCTTCCGATTGATCTAGAGCCGCCATAACTGTAGACTCTTTAGACCCCTCGACCTATCAGAAGGCAGAGTTGTCTAAAGTCTACAGTGGGGCATTGCACTTTCTGATTTTGTTTGTATTTTTTCTCGCCTCACAGCGCCACCAAATGGCCAGTCGCAGTACCTTTTTTCACCTGAACGCAGACTGAGCCCGTGCACAGGTGTGCCGATTTCGGTAGAGCAATCTCAGCCCCTTCTGGAGTTACAGCTGCTTAAGCAACCTCGGCCACACCACCTCGGGGGGTTTTGTGGTCTTCTCGCCAGGGTAAATGGAAATGTCCACGTTCCCCGGACGATTTCTGTCAGTCAGACTCTAGAGAATCGCTCTGTGCCCCTTTGGCCCAGATTGCGCCAAAAAGCTGGCGCCAGTTTGCAAAAGTAGGTCTTCGGAAAAATGCAAAATAGCCGAAAATCTCGTGCAGACGGCAAAAGGCAAGTAAACAAACATTTTATTAATTTCAGAGACAGACGAGCATAAATAAATGAACACAAACTATTTTACTGTCAAATACAATAAGGTTGTTTAGTTTGTAGCATGAAGAAAGAAAAAAGAATACTTGTACAGGATTTATTTATTGTAAGCATTTAACGCTACAAATGCATTATTAAGTTATTTATTGGTATTTGTTGATGCACTGTGAAGTAACAATGAACAACTGTATTTTTATTGACAAAAAAAAAACTAACGAATACATCCTGTAACCGATGTATTATGACATTTCCTTATACATAATGTATTATGACATTTCATTATACATAATGTATTATGATTCAGAGACAGATGAGCATAAAGAAATCAATACCTACTATTTAATAGGCAAATACAATAAGGTGGTTTAGTTAACATTAGTTATCATGAAGTGAGAACCATAACTATGATTCATAATCCTGTACGTGTACACAAAAGGGCACATCTCGGATTGGCTTGTCATACTGACGAAATTTTCGGCTATTTTGTATTTTGACGAAAACCTACTTTTGCAAACTGGCACCAGCTATTTGGCCCATTCCGAGCCAAAGGGGCACAGAATGATTCTCTGGAGTCTGACAAAAATCGTCCGGGAAACATGGACATTTCCATTTACCCTGGCGAGGGGAACGCAAAACGTCCCTGGGGTCGTGTGGCCGAGGTTGCTTAAGCGGCTTTAACTCCAGAAAGGGATGAAATGGCTCCACCTGAATCAGCACACCTGTGCACGGGCTCAGGCGAAAAAGGGGGCTGCGAATGGCCACTTGGTGGCACAGTGAGTCGAGAAAAAAGCCTTCTAATAGGTTGAGGGTTCTAAAGAGTCTACAGTTAAGACGGGCTCTAGATCAATCAGAAGGCCGGGCTGTTTAAAGTCTAAACACTTTAGACAGCGGGCCAATCGGAAACCCGAACACCCTTCTGGGTTCGGCCAAGCAAAAATACAAACGTAATCAGAAAGTGCAATGCCCCCCTGTAGACTTTAGACTGCCTTAGACAACTCTGCCTTCTGGTAGGTCGAGGGTTCTAAAGAGTCTACAGTTAAGACGGGCTCTAGACCAATCGGAAGGCCACGCTATCTAAAGTCTAAACACTTTAGACAGTTCGCTCTTCCGGGTTCGGCCAGTCGCGGCGATCCTGCTCCTGACATCAGTCACTTGTCGAATCCTTGTTATGGTGTAAAAATTTAAATCTCACTCACACAAACTTAGTTTTGTTTACACAAACTGCGACGTGCAGATGGCGAAAGGCAACTAAACAAACATTCTATTAATTTCAGAGACAGACGAACATAAATAAATACAAACTATTTTACAGTCAAATACAGTAAGGTTGTTTAGTTCATAGCATGAAGAAAGAAAAAAGAATACTTGTACAGGATTTATGAGTCATAGTTACTGTTAATGTAAGCATTTAACGCTACGAATGCATTATTAAGCTGTTTATTGGTATTTGTTGATGCACTGTAAAGTAACAATGAACAGCTGTATTTTATCAACAAAAAAAACAAACAAACAAACGAATACATCCTGTAATCGATGTATTATGACATTTCATTCTACATAATGTATTATGATTCAGAGACAGATGAGCATAAAGAAAGTGTACTGAACCACAAAACCTGCTCGATTGCTCCTTGGTCCTGCTCGATTGCTCCTGCCTGCCTGCTGATCTGCTGAGAGTGTGCTGTGTTTGTGGCTCCATAGCTTTGTACTTCTATCTATTTTTAGCTGTTGTTTGTAGTACTAAATATACAACCTAACTCCCTCAATATTTCCTATAATATGTTAAACCTATCTGTTTGTTGATCGTTCGCGTTCATTCTAAAAACCGTGAGTGTAGCTCATTAGCATTCATCTGCCGG
>JAUMHG010000050.1:76513-90956 GCA_032359395.1 Enteromius anoplus
TGTATATATATATACGTTTTATAAAAAAAATAAATAAATAAATCTGTATCTGGTCTGACCAGCATTGTCCCAGGTAAACACAGTTTTTGAGGTAGTCTTTAGTTAGAAGCTTTAGTCTCGCTCTATAATCCCAGAAGAACTCAATGAAGATGAGATCATATTAAAATCTTACTGAATCTGTACAATATTTGCAATACTGCAGATAAATGTAAAACTGATGTTTCTTTTTGATGCCGTAAAGCTAAAGGCAGAAATAATTTTCTTAAACACAACATATGTACAGATATTTTTGCTAAATCTCAATATATTGCCATTTCATTTCTCTTTTTAAATATATACTTTCATGATTTATATTTTTTGTGTTTATCCTGTCTTTATTTTATTGTTTTTTGTTGAACTTTTTTGAAAATCTAAAAAATACACACAGTTTCCTGTAGAGGGTAGGTTCAGGTGTAGGACAATAGCACATACAGTCTGTACAGTATTAAAACCATTATGCCTATGGAATGTCCCCATAAATCATGTAAACCCAACGTGTGTGTGTGTGTGTGTGTTTGTGCAGCAGGACAGCACAGTTCTGACTGTATTCCTCTCATATTTCTTCTCCAGACACACACATGCTCAGCAGCTGTTACGGGGCAGTGAAAGCAGGCTGGTGTGCTCGGCTCTTCCAGCGGTCAATCACCAGATCACAGTGCTGCTGTTCTAACCCTGACCATGGCTTTGGTGAGCCATGCCATCCCTGTCCAGACACACACTCAGGTACACTCATTACACACTTTAGAGCTGCTACCCTCCAGAAGCTGAGGTGGTTAGAAGCCTGTCTTTGATATCAGTATTTCTATGGCTGTGTCTGATGATCTGATAAATGGCCATTTTCAGTCTCGCAGCTTGTTTCTTCACATTTCTGTTGAGAAGACATTGGTTTAAGATGGGATGAGGCACATGAGAGTCAACACGCTGCAGTTTACAGCAAACTAAACACTAAAACCCTTCAAGCTGTGGATTCTTCATGCGCTGTTATTCTTAATGAGAGAGTTTTGGGAGCAGAACCAAACTAATATTAGGAACAAATGGAAATTTACTGCTGCTAAAAACAGATCTGCTTAATTAAACATTCTATAAACAAATGCATGATAATTAATAAATGGGCTCTGCCTAACATGCCATCAGTGAAGAGCACATCAAATAAATCTCATTTACCTTAGGATGACCGTATGTACCTTTTTTCCTGGACACGTCCTGGCCAGGATTTCTATATTGCTTTGATTTGTACCAAGAGCGTTTCGAAATCATATGGAACCGATGTCCTACTGATCGGGCTGCACACAAAAACCAACCTAAAACCTTTATCCTTACAGAAATCCTGGCTTGGACACATCTGGGAAAAATGGCACGTATGGTCACCCTATTTTACGTGAATATTTAATGGAGATTATGACCACTGTTCCTGTCATTTATCTTGTAGCTGCTGTTATTCTCACATGTGTTCTCAGTGTGGTTTATTCAGATGCCTGTAAGTCTGTGAATGATGCTGTAGTTTGACGGTTCTGTACACTTCTGTCTTGTGCTGTTCTAGCTGAGTTTCAGGCCTTGTGTTCGAGCGGCATTGGGTTTTCAGCTAAGGGCAAAGGTAAGTCATGCTTCATGTTTGATCATGCAAACAGTGATATGCTGAAGACTGGAATACATTAAATGATTTTTACTCTGATTTTCAGTCTGTGTGAGTCGATGCTCGCTGCTTTGACACAAAATGACATGTGTGTGACTGGAAAAAATTATGATTTAAATAATAATTCCATACATTACGGGTACACCTATGAAAAACATGAACTGAAATTAAATAAAATAGCACACACACACATATATATCTTCTGAAAGCTGGTTTTAGTTGCTGGTGGCATAAAAGCCAAAAGGGGATGTCTCTTGTTTGGAGTGAACCCTTGGTATTTCTAGCTGACTCAGCTCTAATTATCTGTGATGTATTTAGCTCCTATATTCCACTGAGTGATTTACACATGAGTAGTAGTCCTTTACAAGCAATCCTAAGTGTTTCTCTTGAAAGTCTGATGGTGTGTGATCCTCAGTCAGCAAGCAGATTTCAAAATCTACAGTTCATCCTTCATTCATGTTCTCATAACCTCACTGCAGGGTTTAATCTTACAAATCTTTTTCTGTGAGACAGACATTGACGAGTGTGGTCTGGATCCCTATATCTGCTCTAATGGAGCATGTGAGAATCTCAGAGGAAGTTTCCGCTGCATCTGTAACAGCGGCTATGAGAGTGACCAGACTGGCAGAAGCTGTCTGGGTCAGTCCACCTTTAATATGTACAGATGAGTGTATGTGTACTGACAGATTCACAATCAGAACTCAGTGTGTGTCAGCAGTCATTCCTGTGTTAATAAAGTTAACTTATTATACATATTAACTTAATTTCTATGAGGTATATATTTGACTGGTGACTATTTTTATATATTGTAGTATGTTGTATAAAAAATCAACAGTCTATGAACTTTTATTATGTATAATGTGGACCAGACGAGTTAGCTGTTATGTGTGTGTGTGTGATCTGTGTGTTCAGATGTAGATGAGTGTGTGGTGAACCGTCTCCTCTGTGATAACGGCCTGTGCAGAAACGTGCCGGGGAGCTACACCTGCACCTGTTCGGCTGGGTTCACCTTCACACACCACACAGAGACCTGTGACGGTCAGTTACAGCCCCCTCTGACGTGTCTCCTTAGCCTGTCTGTGCCTGTGAAATGTGCTGTAGATTCCAGAAGCAGGTGTTTAGTCTTCCACCTAAGAGAGAAAAAGCTTACATGCCCTGACCTGTCTGCTGAAACAGTTATTTAAAGCTGCGACTTTTGCTGCTCTAGCTGTTAATAAACTGAACTGTGAGTGTCTTGTGGAAGAATGTTGTAGCCGGATCTACTTCTCTATGTTGATGTCTATGATGAATCACGCAGGTACTGGGCTCTTCCACAGCGGTACTTACCAGAAACAGTCTAAATAGTCCTAATATAAACACATATAGATGTACTGTAGGGATTCAGGACAAGCCAATTTATTTTAGTGTACTTGCTTACTATATAAGTTTTGTACATTTTTAACACCAAAAAGTTCTGGACTGTAGCTTAAATTTAATGTTGTTGAATAAGGCTCTACTGCTCACCAAGAATGCATTTATTTGATTAAAACCACAGTAAAACAGATTTTTACACACTGAGTGTGTCCTGCAGATGTGGACGAGTGTGTGAGCAGCCCATGTGTTAACGGGGTCTGTAAGAACAGCGAGGGCTCTTTCTCCTGTGAGTGCCCACTAGGAAGTAAACTGGACTCCACTGGACTCCTATGTGTTGGTAAATGTACAACCTTAAAACACACACACATCTCTCATGATTTTAAAGTCATCATTCACATTTATGCTGGAAAATAATTGTAAAGCTTCTCTTTTATGTATATTTCTCTGTTAAAAGCACTCTGCTGTGTCTGTATCTGATGTGAGTGTGGGCTGTGTTCCCTCAGACAGTCTGAAGGGTTCGTGCTGGTTGACCCTACAGGATGGCCGCTGTGAGGTCAACATTAACGGAGATACGCTGAGGTCTGAATGCTGTGGCACGCTGGGAGCGGCCTGGGGCAGCCCGTGTGAGCCATGTCAGAACGGTATGAAAACACTGCTGCTCCCTATCTAGTGCTCTTGTACAGCACTATACACTACCAGCAGAAGAACAGTGCAATGTTTTGGTAGTTATTTTGTTCTTCCATTTGAACACAGGCTTCTATTCAGCATTCTATCATGCTACATTAAGAGCATGACAAAGTGAAATAAATTGTATATACTGAATATTATTCTGAATGTTATGGAAGAGGACACAACAAGGAGGGTAAGTATAGATAATATTAGCATAGATCATTTTTTTAATCTAGATTAAAATGGCTCATTTGAATTCTGCCAAAGGCATTCAGAATATGTGTGCTAACTAAATAATGACTAAAAGTAAAGCCCTATTCGGATGGGACTAGTTTTAAAGGGGGTTGTTAGAGAATGTTTTGTTTCACAGACGTACTTGGTGATTTTAATCCCGTCTGAATCTGCCATGTCTGTGTTTTTTCTCTCACAACCTCAGTGATTATTCTAGAGTCCGAATGCGATGTCTGTGATATTATTTTTCACAACTTGTTTCTGTCACGCTCAGTCAAAGTCAGAGACAAAGGGTAATCTGAAACAGGTAATAAAAAGGTTTATTTCTTACAGCAGGATTCACAAGGCAGAAGAGAGCAATGCAGGTAAGTCACTCAGGTGAGTATAGCAGGTAGGCACGTGATCTTTTGAGAAAGCAATGAAGTGATTCAGTCTGATAGTGAAGATTGTAATACTCAGTCTTTGCAGAGAGGCAGGCAGATCTACTCAGGCAGGCAGACACAAGTTCCAAGAAGACAGGTTCTCTGCAATCTCAAACTAATCAGGTATATCAGGCAGGCAGAGATGCATGTAGGTATTCTGAGAATTTGCAGACAAACTCAGGAAGTGACCTTAAGCTTAGCCATTGAGTGAATGGCTGAGCAAGACTATATGGTGCGCTGGTGATTGGAGACAGGTGTCAGAACTCAGGTGATCGAGATCGGGTGATTGGAGCTGATCCGGGAACAGATGACTGCCGTCTGGTAGTGACTGATCCAGGGACAGGTGTTTATGACGTTGTGTCAGTTTCCTTGTATGTTTTAGCTTACGCAATATGCTGTAGATGCTCTCACCATACACACGTTGAATATATTTTGATATATAAAATAAATAAATACAAATAAAGAACCCGATCACATAAACTGTTAAGACTGACTATTGTAATATCAGTATCAGGTAAGATAACTCACATTCATTCCTGCACTTGGTTACATATGATTTAATTATCAACATTAAACATTATAAGTTTACTACAAATAAAAATCATAATAGTTGAACTAAAGTAACCACAAATTAACATGGTTTTGCTGTACTAGCCATTTAGCTTCACCATGGTATTTGTGATTATACTAATTATAATCAATCTGAATGACTACATACATACAATGCACGCATACAGAACGCGTGATCTCTGTGACACCCAGATGTATAAAACACACCCTCTCTCCTCTGTAATAAACACGGAGGTGGTGGTCCCATCTGAAATGGTACATGAAGATCACAGACGACAGGTGATAAGAATAGAAGCTCACACTTAGTTTAGAAAACTAGTTCGAATAGGGCTACAGTGCAATTCGGCTAGGTATACATCCGTGCTAAAATATCAAGGTGCAAGTCATCATAGCTTGTGTAGTATAGACCCAGCTCCCAACAGAACTTTTTGAATAGATTAACAGTAATATTTTTTTATAGTGCGATAAGAGTCTCACGTTAACGCAGCACGTTAACGCCGATAATGGCCCGGCACTAATATTAACACAGTCCTTTTTTTTTTACAGATACTTGGAGACGATGGAACAACATAAAGAGACGAAGGAGACACATGGAGATGAGGAGACAGCCATTCACTACAGAGGCTAGGAGACCTGGAGACGATGGAGACACACTAGAATGAAGGAGAGCACAAAGGTAAGTACAAGGTGAGTATCTTAGTAAGGTTAGGGAGCAATAGTAAGGTTCAGGGAATAAGGGAATTAGTCCAACTTCGTGCAAACGAGAATGTACGCTGACTGTGGTGGGATGGCTGGTTTTGAAGTGCTCTTGGACATTGGGAGTCCATAATCTCCCGGACCTTGTAGATCGTACCTTCGTACACAACCAGCGGAGGAGGGGGTTCTTCGGCAGGGACAGGCTTTATGGGGAGAGAAACAGGTTTAGTGTAGGGTTTCAGTAAAACATGGAAGGTGGGGTGAATCCTATAGTGAGCCAGGAGTTGTAACCGATATGTGACGGGGTTGATCTGTGTGATGGGGAAGGGACCAACAAACCTGGTACTTAACTTTTCACAGAGCAGGCGAATGACGATATAATACGCTAGGAACTCAACCAAAGTTTGATGGAAGGAACATTTCTCGGCTTTCAGGAACAACTGAAAATCTCTTAGCCTGGTGAGAACCTCTGCTACGTGCCTACCATGTTAGGGCTACGAACTTGTGCAGGAAGTCTCTAAATATTTTATTAAGCTTCCTGTGTTAGTTCAGGCAGGTCTCGTAGTCAAGCTCCACTGTTAGCTGATTGGAAATTCAAACCCAGCCCCCATCAGCTGATCACACACCCAAGCTCACTATTGGCAAATTACATCAGAGAACCCTATTTAAACACTGCTTTCATCTGCTTGCTTTGCTGCTTCCTCTGTATGCTGCTAACATACATGAATCATCTTATAACAGGCATCCAATACTGACTTTGGGAAAAGGGGAATAACCAATAACACATGAGATTACAACTAAAACAGCAAGCCCCGCCCCACGACTGCCAAAAATAAAAGTGTTCCCGCGAGCAGGTGAGAGAAAATCGAGCGCAGGAATGATTGAGCATGTGAGAGCTTGAATTGCGCGCAGATGACATATCATGTGCACACTAGGGTTTGAAATGAGCTTGCAGGCTCCCGTTTCTTCACATGTAGATCTGTTTTTCTCTTGTGGAAATGATATACTGCGAGCACCAGCGTCAGTATTGCGCTCGCCTATTTATGGCATAGATTTGCCGCCATAAAACATCCCTACTTCAGAAGGCAGCAGTTGTTGGGGAGGAAGGCAACTGAAGTGGACCTACATAACTCTGTTCATATGTCCCCTCAGAGAGTGATTTATCTCCAGAAGGCTGCTGACAGAAACCCCAGCTCAGTGAATGTTCCTACGACTGCCTCACTGGTCAGAGTGTGAGATCAAAGCAGCAAGGAAGTTTTTACTCTTTATCCTGTCCAGATGCCCCATCAAGCCCCGTAGGCCTGTCTTAGTCTTGCGTAGACTGACAGCTGAAGGTCTGGAATTCATAGCCGCTTTCTTTGGTCAAGGCCCGCCCATAAGGCCATTTAACTGACATGTCAAACAACCAATTACAGTTCGTTTCATTCAGCTTCAGGTTTCGGGGCGTGGAAATGTCCCCACAACAATAGAACGGCGTGCAACAAGTCAGTTGGTATAGAAAATCCCGATGAGACGCTCGCGGTAAACATCTGTTTGAAGTATATCTCTCCACTTTTTAACACCCACAAGCAATTCTGGAGAACCGAACACAAAACTGAATTGGCCAGCTGCAATGGCAGTGTCTGTTGTTTCATGTTTTCCAGCAAACGCGGATGATATCCCCTTCTCAGTTAGCTACTTCACTTCCATAATAGATCCGAGGGGACACAAAACTAGTAAAATTGGATCTGCTGGGAATCCTTCTAAATGCTGACAAAGGGTTGGCCAGGCTTGGAAAATAATACTCTTCCCAAATCATGTCAGCAAACAGGCTAAAATATCTCTTTTTGTCTCCATTAAGTGCCTCAAACAAAAGTCCTGGGGCCTCATGTACAAAGACTTGTGTAAAATCATTACTAAAACATTGCATACGGACAAACCTGGAAATGTGCGTACACACAAAAAATTCAGATGTATGAAACTGCGTACGCGGAATCCCACGCATATTCTCTTTGTACATCTGAATTAACGTGAAATTGAGCGCACATGCACGAGCGCTAAACCCCTCCCTGCCTCCTCCCCCGTATAAATATGATAATGACTCTACTTCGAAACCCCCCCCCCCGAAAAAGCTATGGCAAAAGCAAGCAAGCAAGAAGAGAAACTTCACAGAATGAGAATTGGAGGTGCTTCTATCGGTGTTGACCGGAGAAAAACTGTTGTTTGCAAGTTTGTCCTCCGGAATTAATAACAAATAGAAAAAAAGAAAACATTCACACGAACATGCCCTTGCTCTTGATATACAATCATTTAAATGAACAGCAATTTGTTCTTAATTAGAAAAAAAATACCTTTAAGAGGGTGGATTGGAACCCATTGCGCACTTTTTATATGCGCACTTTTAATATAGTGAGGTTTCATGTTAAAAAATATTTATATGCATGAATTAAATTATTATGTAGGCTAGATTGATTTTATTTTAGGCAAGTCATGATGATTTGAAAAGGCATCAGCTTTTCTGCCGCTGGGCGTTGCTTTTAAAAAACAAAAACGTAACGTTAAAGATTATTTAACCCAAAAAAATGTTCCAAACGTTTTTCTAAATTGACTTAAAAGAAAAACGAAACGAAAACTAATCATTTTGCCATTACACACAAAACTAAACTATTTTAATCGCCGAAACCGTAGTTAGACTGTTCAGAGCGGCAATATTTCCATTAATGTGTTTACATGTCTGAATATTTTGATTAAAATCGGCCTCCTATGTTAATACAATTATGCTTTCTGCAATTATGAGCATTAATGCATTATTATAATAAAAGTATTGCGTTTACATGATGTAAAGTTTAATCGCGATACTGCCAAGATCTCATAATAATCGCATTAAGAGGGTCTATGTAAACGCACTCACTGCCATTGCCTTAGACTATGGGTTGTATACATTTGCAAATGCTTTCATATGTTCTAAGTCACGTAATTGTTATAACAATATTGTGTCAATTAACCCATTTGATCAATTCTAAATTAATGGCAATGTTTTTAAGTGTTGGTGCGATACTTTGTAGTGTGCAATTTAAAACAATTGCCTCTAGGAGTCCCAACGGACATAAAGCAAATACGCACAAGAAATAGACGTACTCTAAACATGGAGTTGAGCGAGAAATTTTTGTGCGTACGCAGCATTGATACATGAGGCCCCAGGACATCTCTTAAAGAGTCTATGCCGTGAACCTCGTTTACTTTTGAGAATCCAATGTTTAATTGATCTTGATAAATGCTCATTGTCACTCATGTAAACACAACAGTTTTTCTTCCGCAATCACACTTCTGCGTTTTGTTTCCTGGTGGACCCTGGGTGACACTCGCATCGGAAATCCGATAAAATTCAACCAATCAGGTGACGACTTCGACATTCCTGAAGGGTTTTGAGTTAAGTGTACCATATGCATCAGACGTTTAGCCAACGTTCCGCCTTACGTCTGAGGCTAAGACTAGGCCTGTCTTGACTCTAAATATGTCTTGCTATGTTTCACAAGGTGGTGAACTTCAGCAGAGCTTCCTGAAATTACATGAAAGCAGTGGACCTTTTGCATGTTTCCAGGTTTCTCCACAGCAAAGTTGTTATAGTTGGGTTAACTTGAAAAGCAGTGAATGTGAGAGTACTACAATTAAACCATTTTTTTGTAATTTGATGCCAAAGTAATATAATACTAATAATGGTGTTATAAAAGTACATAATAAAAAAATACAAATATGAACAACTTTTAAGGATCGTTAAACAGTCTTGTGAAAAGGGTCTATGAAAACATCTGTTTCTATTGTTTCTTATTTTCCCTTATGTTTCACACCTGTGTCTACTTAGTTATCTTGTGTAGTTCCTTGTGTTTCTCAATGTATATTTAGCCCTTATTATATTTTTACTTTACTTTACATTAACTAAGCATGAGGCTAAATATACATATCTTGTCAGTTTAGTTGTTGCTCTTTGTATCATGTTTAAGGGCTTAATAAGTGTGTACAGAAGGGTTTGCAGAAAGAGTCGGTTATTTTATTTTCACTTTTATTCAGCACCTCCATGTTAACTTTATTATGTTGTATGCTTAAAAATATTTTGATATTTATTAATTTATTATTAATGATATTCATTTGGTAAGATGTTGTGTTTCGGTGACAGACTTGTATAATATATTAGTGATGATTTATGTGCACAGATCCTGTATGTGAACGCGGATTTACTCGGCTAAGAGAAGCTTCATGTGAAGGTGACCATATTTTGTGATAATGAAGTAACTGACCCATGATCTGTCAAATCTGTTATTTAGACTTAACTTCACAGGTTAATAATGCACAGTGCACTCACCCCCTCTCTCTCTTTGTGTGTGTGTGTGTGTGTGTGTGTGTGTGTAGATGTAAACGAATGTGAGGTGTTTCCTGGAGTGTGTCATAATGGACAGTGTGTGAACACAAGAGGATCGTTTAGATGTCAGTGTCCAGAGAGTCTCAGGCTGGACGTCTCTGGACGTGTCTGTGTGGGTGAGTCACAATCACTAAACCAGAATAATGATAGATCCTTACAATTTTCAGTCTGGTACTTATTAAAAAGTACATGACGAAGATTGTGTGTTGTCTATTAGATTACATTTATAGAATGTGTTCTGATGGGGCATCTAATGACACCCTTTAATGCACTTAAGCATGTTTTCCGATCTGGCTCTTGGAAGTTATACTGATCTTCTGAGGTAGGACTAGTTAAAGTGCTCCTATTATGGGTTATGAAAGGTTCATATTTTGGTTTTGGGAGTCCCAAACTACAGGTTAACAAAGTAAAAAACTCTTTCATTATCTTTTCTTTCATATTTTCTAAACTCCTCCAGTAATTGGTTGATTTCTTTTAAAGCAGTGTTTGTGAGCTTTTAACTCTCCGAAAGTGGCATCTAGTGGTGAAGAATGAATTTGCATTTTCATTCAGACCAACATTAAAATGTCTGGGCAACAGTGTGCTAATGTTTCACTTTGACATCATTATAAAACGGCTTGAGACTGGTTTCAATGATTCAGAGTCAACTCTTTATTCTGAGACGCAATAATTTTATAAACGGTGCACTTTCAGATTCAAAACTTTGCAGGATGTTTTCATTCACTTAGAGCTGTGTTACACACTGAGTGAAAGATCATTTTCAAAAATCAGTAATATCTGTAGGGGTGTAACCACTACTCATATAACTTCATTTTAACATCAGTACTCCTGAAAGTCTTTTTTAGCTATCGTTTCAAGCATGTAAAAGTTATAAAGGGGTGAGTCTGAGCACTATGAAGGAAAGCCTCAGCAGCTGATGTTGTTTTGTACCATTCAAACACCAAGTGATGCAGAAAATTGGAAGGAAATGTTCTTTCTTTGTCTGTTGTTTCCCAGATGTTCGTTCGGAGCCCTGTTTCCTCACCTATGATGAAGACGTGTGTTTGCAGGCAGTGCCGGGACGCTTCCGTATGGACGTGTGCTGCTGTACGGTGGGCTTGGCCTGGGGCAGAGACTGTGAAGCGTGTCCTGAGCCAGGCACGAGCCAGTTCAACGCGCTGTGTCCGAGAGGACCAGGCTTTGCCAACAAAGGAGATGTGCTCACTGGAAGAGCTATCTATAAAGGTCAAATACCAGTACTTTAACTCCACTGTATCTCAAGTCAAGTCTGATTTATTTATATAGCCCTTTACGCTACTGCATAGGCCAAAGGACTGACATCCATAAGATTATAAAATAAAATAAAAATACATGACATAAAATGACAAGGTCAAGAATTAAAAGCGACAGAATAAAGATGCGTTTTGACACTAGATTTAAAAACATCAACTCAGGATGCAGATCTTACATCGGGGGGAGCGCATTCCACAGTCTAGGTCCCACAACTGAAAAAGTTCGATCCCCTTTTGTTTTTAGGCGAGTTCTTGGTACAAATAATTGAAGACAAGTGGAATACCTTTGTGCCCTGCAAGAGTTCATACTCACCAAGTCCTTAATATATTCCGGGGCCAACTCATGCACAGCTTTGTAAACGTATAACAAAACCTTGTACTGGATTCGTTGTTTCACAGGAAGCCAGTGAAGTCTTTCTAGAACAGGAGTAATGTACTCCCTTTGTTTGACACCAGTACGGAGCTTTGCTGTAGCGTTCAGTATCTGCTCTTATGTAGTTCGTGTATGCTGTAAGTTGATGATGTTTATGCAATACTCTCTTTGTCAGATATCAATGAGTGTAAAGTTTTCCAAAGCATCTGTATTCATGGAAGATGCCGGAACACCATTGGAAGCTTCAGGTGTCGTTGTGAGAGTGTCTTTGCGCTGGAAACCAATGAGCAAAACTGCACAGGTGATTCTGAGTGTCTGTGAAGATCATCTTCATCAGTAAACAACAACACTCACAGTGATAAGTGATAATTCAGACCCCTGAGTGCATTCTGGTATCAAATATTGCACTTCCCAATATAATCCAGAATATAAACTGTTGCATTTGATTTTTATGTGTGTCTCTGTGTGTGAATTTTCCCAGATATTGACGAGTGTGTGATCTCTCCTGATGTCTGTGGTCATGGCACGTGTGTGAACACACTGGGCAGTTTTGAGTGTGACTGTTTTCCAGGCTATGAGAGTGCATTTCTGATCATGAAGAACTGTGTGGGTGAGTGACTTCACTGACATTGATTTACTCTTACTCATTTTCTTTCCTCTGCCAAACACAAAGGAAAAAATTTTGAGGAAAGTTTGTTAGAAAGTTAGTTACCATGCTGCTTTGGTCACTATTGACCATAGTAGGGGAAAAAAATACTATGGAAGTCAATGGTGACCCAAAACAGCCTGGTTATTAACTTTCTTCAAAATAGCTTTGTGTTCAGAACATAGAAATTCATGCAGGTTTGGAACTACTCAAGGATGAGGAAATGATGACAGAATTTTAATTTTTGGGTCAACTATTCTTTTAACTTGCTGCCCAATTAACAGTTGCTAATGAAATGATGTAATATTAATATTGTTGACTTCACCTGTCAAAGAATTTACTGTGTCTGCGTGCAATGCATTTCTAAGCATACTGTTGGGTCGTAAGGGTTCTTAAGTATGTGTCCCCAGAGGATTGTGGGAAACTAGACAGAGTGGATTATATTATTAGCCTTGAGTTCCCTGATTATGAGAGTAACCATCACTTTGGTGTGTGTGTGTGTGTGTGTGATGCTGTAGATATTGACGAGTGTGAGCGGAATCTCTATCTGTGTGATGGAGGCATCTGTGAAAACACTGAAGGCAGCTTCAGGTGTGTTTGTCCTCCCGGTCATCAGCTGTCTGTGGACACCAGTGCCTGTGAAGGTCAGAACCAGTATCATCTCACTCTCACCCATATCTTTAATTTATTGGTCTGATTACTCGCCTGGATCTGATGTTGTGGTCTGCAGATGTGAACGAGTGTGAGCTGAGTAGCAGCTTGTGTCTGAATGGCAGGTGTGTGAATGTGCTGGGGACATACCAGTGCTCCTGTACCTCTGGTTATCAGACCACACCTGACAGGAAACACTGCACAGGTCAGAGTCCTGCATTACAGTGGCTTTAGATCAGCTTTAGTGACCTCACACTTTTAAATCTCCATTTATCTGTTCATTTACTCATTTGATCCCACTTTCATGTGTGAATAGATAGATAGATAGATAGATCAATGAAAAGAGGACTATATAACCACAAAGTGGGTATACATACACTACTGTTCAAAAGTAAAAACTCTATTATTGTTAAAAATGATTACAATTTAAAATGGTTAAATAAATGTGATGTTTTTCTGTTCCTTAGATGTAGATGAGTGTACGATAGAGAACGGAGGATGTGAGCTGTACTGTAGTAACTCAGAGGGCAGTTACTCCTGCAGCTGTAGTCAAGGTTATGCTCTGATCCTGGACCAGCGGACATGTGCAGGTGAACCTGAGAAACCTGAGAGGCCTTTTAACACAGCAGCCGTTCATTTACAAACATATCTGACTAAATGATAAACGTGTTTTCTGGAACACTGAGGAACTAACAGTATGTACACACATTCACACGCTGTCTCTCTGTGTGTCTTCAGATGTGAATGAATGTGAAGAGGATGCTGACATCTGTAAAGGTGGTCAGTGCACTAATGTCCCTGGAACCTATCACTGTGTGTGTCATGAAGGATTCATGGCTTCAGCGGACAGGAGCACATGCATCGGTATACGGCGCAATTCCTTTTTAGTGTTAAGAAACTCTGTATTTGTTCATTTTTGTATAATTCAGCTTACAAGAATGAACGTTTACATGAGTGAATGTTTAAATAAATGTTTATTTTTGTCAGTTGAAAATCCTTGTGTTCTAAAATCATGATCGCCGTGATTTTACCAAGACAGACTTGATCCTGGATCAACATTACTGTCCAAAATTATAGACTTATCCCAAACCCTACTGTTGTGTTGAGAAGTATACAATACATTTTGTTCAATTTATAGTAATTGTTAACTAGAATACATGTAAAGTGGAACTGCACCACTTGGGACACCACTAATGGTGAATTGTGTGAGATAAGAGCAACGGAGAAAAATAAATGAAAAGAATCTAAAGAGACACAGTGTGGGATTAAAGGGTAAAAAGCTTTTGCATTCAGGTCGTTATCAACGTCTGAGAGGAAATATTCGACTTGCATGTGTTTGGTCCATAGAAAATTGGAAAACATATGTTTGGGGATGTCGCTTCACTTTAATGACTGACCATCAGGCCCTTACCACTGTTCTCTCCACCAAGGGCATGGATAGAGCAGGCATGAGGGTAGCTCGTTGGTCTGCTAGGCTCCTGTGCTACCAGTAT
>JAUMHG010000050.1:103041-115833 GCA_032359395.1 Enteromius anoplus
TTCAGAATTAAATCAATTTCAGCATTTAAATGGGGGGGCAACTATTATTAGTCTCTTTTACTTCCTTAGGGTTACACATGTTTGAGAGGTAACTCGTCTTTTTTTTTCACCATATATACAATCTTAGAGACAATAATATGATTATGATTTAAAGCGCTTTTGACGTGAGCAGCACCGTGAACACAGACGCTTTCTAAAGGTTAATGTTTTTCATGTAATACTACATTTATTTCATCAGTTTTGCTCATAGAGAAGACTAATACTTTATTTGGAAATATAATGGTCTACCCTTATTTGTGTGTGCACTCAAGATATCAAGAAAAGGCTGGGCTTTTGTAAACGGAAAAACATGCATGGTTATTATTAGACTTACAGCAAAATATTTAAAAATGATCAATGAAACAAAAACATGGGTGTCATCTGTGATATTCATCAAGAGTGTGCTCACTGCATGTTCAGATAAGATCAGCATTTGAACACTATAAGAAACTCAAAATGATCTGCATGATGACACTGTTATTATTGTGAAGTGAAGTTTGTGTCTGTCTTGCGTTACATTAAACAACAGTAAGGACACTGAACTGACTCCAGCCGCAGGGGGTGGAGGTTTGGGGGGTGTTGATGAAGGTGTGAATCTCTCCATCATTCACACGGAGAGCGCAGGTAAAAGTTGCAGAGCAGGTTTTGCCAAAGTATCTGTTTTAGGACAGATGTCTCCAATGTTTTGGCTCTTGCCGTTTTTGCAACAGCATACGGAGTATGACACGCAATATAATGCTGTCTTTCGTGCAGAGGTGCTGCATCTTAAGAAAAAAAAAAAAAGAAACTGTCCGAAAGAGACGTGTCTGCCAGGGAGTATTTTAATGAGCCTACCAAAATGTTAACATCTCTTTGTGTTTTTCAAAATCCAGACATCAGAACACATCCCTCTATGAACACGTTTCATAGGCTGTTTTTTTTTTTTCTTTCTTGGACACAACACATCTGTGATTTACAGTGAAATCGAATTGATATCCGTTCTGCAGATATTTCTACTTCTGGTTTGTTCAATTTCATTTTTTTTGCTTCGAGAGATGATGCATCATAAGATTTTTTTTTTCTCTGGTTACAGACAGTTCTGGAAGCAGAATTTATGCAATAATTATAATGGGTTATACTGAGATGTTTAGAAGGTGTTTAACAGGCTGCCACCAACTAAAGACTTTTCCAGTCGTTCATTCATTCATTGTTCAACTAAGCACAAGCTTATATGATAGAAATGAGCCTTATATTCCTCGCTCAAGCACACGTGTCAAGTTTGCCAAAATGCACAGGCAGAAGTGTCCTGAAAGTTATGAAAAAAAAAAGGATTAATAAACTTATGTTTTCTTGGACGCACCTTTACAGAGAAATGCAGTCTTCACTGACTACCTCAGGATGTATTTGATTTCGTGTTGAATTGGTTCATTTAAAAGAAGACATTTCAAGATTTGTCTTCCGGCGTCCTTGAGCTTGGGAAAGGCACTATATAAAATTAGCATTATTATTATGCAAGGCTCCCCAATTTTAAGTTATTTCACACAAATAGTAACCTGTGGTAGTTACTAGTTAGTGCTTCAGACACTTGAGCGCATCATCATCAGACACGGAAACAGCAACTGATTATCATTTCTGTTTATTATATATTGCAATAAAGATGTACAAAGCATTGATACCCTTAACCGTTAAAATGTTAGAAAAAAGCATACATGTGACAAATAACAGTACAAGATATCAAAACATTACTGTTCCAGAACAATCAGTCGATCAGATCCAGCAGAAAACTCAGCACTGCCATCTTTAAAAGGCATATAAAAAGATAGAAATGTGACCAAACACTGAAAACGGAGACCAAAGATGAGAATCTGCAGACTAAACCCAAACAACTAAAAAATAATAATAATAAAAATTCACATAAAACTACTGTAACAGAGGAGAGAAAGAAAAAAAAACCCTGAAATAAATATTTCTCACCATATTAATTTGAAGTTATTATTCCACTCCTTTGATTAATGCGGTTAGGTTAAAGATATTTACACGTTAGTAGGAAGTATAGTGTGAACTAGAGCTGGACCTGGATGTGTTTGGACACGCAGCAGTAAGCTAACGAGAGAACGTCAAACAGACTTTGGCAACACAATCCGCGGGATGAGGAACGCCAGAAACAAGAGAGCGAGATCAGTGAGAAACACTCTCCCTTCTCCATCACTAACTACAATATACAAGTATCGTATCGCTGATAGTCGAGTCGTGATTCAGGTGAACACACAAACACAGAACAGGCAAGATCGAACCGTCAGTGTCACTAACGTCACCCACTTCAAACCAAACACATGCGGCGCACACAGTACGTTAAATACTAGTTTATATTGAGAACTATAAATATGAATAATATATTCATTCTAAACTTTGTCACGTGGAGCATTTCTCAGGTACACAGACGAGCCTGTGAGCAAAACTAGTGTCAGAAACCAAAGACCTGGGCGCGTTCAAACTAAGGCATGATGGGCCGTACGATAAACATCCCAGCATTCAACCACAAGAGTCGACCGGACAAACATTCAGGAACAGAACAGAGCGAATCCGCATGTGTTTTCTCAATCCTGAGTTTAGAGACACGATCTCAGTCCATCTGCATAGAGAACACATCCCAATACATTCTTACACACACACACACACACAACCTCGGTGAAATGTACTGACCCACGAACACTTCCAGACCGCAGAAGACAGGAGGACTTCCGGTCAGGAGCACGTTCTACGAGCCAGTATGGCTTGAAGACCATCAGACAATCATCTGTTAAGGCAAAGGTCTGGTCTGTAGCAGGATCTGGGGTTTATTTGGTTGTTTGTGATCGGACCGCTCGTCTCCTTCAGACAGACGCACTCATCAGTCTCTCTCCGTCACACCACAGCCAGGGAAAACTAATATAGTTCTGTTAAACTTACATCAGACTACTCGATAGATGATTGTAATCACCCTGTAGTTCAGGTCGACCATCGAACTTGTGCTAAACTCCACCACTCATTCAATGCTTAAAGGAAGACGTAAAACTGAAGAAAAAACAAAACTCTGCCTACAAAACAGCAAAAAAGTGGAGTCTTCAGTCCACTCACATTAAAATGTGATAAAATCAAGGAAGATTTACATTTAAAACCCAATAAAAACGAGCAGCCTACATCTACTTCTTTAGAAATCAGCAGTCAGGGAAAAGTGTAAGAATTTAATCTGATTGCACAGGAAGGCACATCCACAAGGCTATAAAAAGTGTTGCAAAGAATCGTGTTTTTCTTCAAAGTGAGAAAATAAGAAATGAGGTGATTATTGCTTCATCGAGAGCAAATTAAAAAGAGGGGAAAAAAAAAAACGAATCCACAACTCAAAAGGTTGTGACAGTCATAGTAATGATAATAATGATAACAACAATCAGTGTAACAACATGTGCTCGGAGGACAATATAGACCGCCAGACCGCCCTGGAGCGCCGCGGCAGCTTGGAAGGAGTCCGCTCGGTCAGCTCTGTCCAGAAACGTCTATCATCGTCAACATCATCATCAGTCTGAGGTGCTGTGATCGTCTGAGAGCGCTCTACGAGTAGAAGGTGAGGACGCTCTGATGGTTCCCACGCACCAAGAGGATGGGCGGCAGGTCTTTGGATAGTGTGTCCAGCCAGGCCATGTACAGAGCGCTGGAGACGGCTCCTTTCCTGGCCAGCGGCATGCTCCTGTCACACATACACACACACAGAGGTCAGAGCAGGCTGGAAACACCTCTCACACATCGCCTCACTGAGCTGATCTCTCACTGCACCAGCAGGTGGCAGCAAGTGACCATCTTTAGATTTATTCATTTATTTATGGTTTAACACCATGCCAACAACCAATTTTTTCAAAACAACTACATAGCCAAAAATATACATCTCTAATACAGTTTTAAAAACAAGACTGACATTCACAATTATAGACAGTTTTTCAACTTAATGTATGACTAAACATTTTCAATCATCCCAGGAGAATTCTTTATTTTTGGATTTAAAAAAAAGTTTGAGCGTCTTTAAGAGTCTCTTACATGACGATGAGGTTGGCTGTGCTCGAGTGCTCCTTCAGCAGCTCGTTCAGTCGGATCTGACGATTGCTCTGAGGAAACAAACCAATCAGTAAGCTGCTGTGTCTGTTATCAGCTCAGGAAACACTCTGGAGTGAAATGATGGTGTGTAGATGCTGCAGAGTCAAGAACAAGACTAGATAGAATGCTCATAACTTTTGAAAAATGTCATTACGGCTGCAGTGTTTTCAGAATATTAGCAGAAAGAGTCTAACATGAGCTCGGTGAGAATGAAGCGCTGCTCTTGTTCTGCTACACACTCAACAACAAGTATTCTGTGCTCATCGACAAAACACTTGTGGGGTACCACAGGGCTCTAGTTTGGGTCCTTTGACAAAGCCAACTTTATGCTCTTTTCTAACCCATTACTCAAATGAAAAATGAATTTTCAGTTCAGAGAGCGGTTTAAGATTTCACTGGTTTTAAAGAGTTTACATTAGAGATGTATGATTTTCAACTTGAAGGTCAATAAAGTCTAATGTATAATTGATTCTGTTTCCAGCGAGGAGTGTAGTTCTAATAGTAGCTCACGGTGTTACTTTACGTCGCACTGCATGTTCTGATTAAACAACATCTACACTATCATTAAAGGCTGCTGTGAGCACAACACTGAATAATACTCTTCTAAACCGCTCATCAGTGTGTGATGAATACCAGACTGAGAGCAGAACACGCTCCTGGTTATCATCAGGGATCATCTGAGAGGTCCACGGATTTTTTGTTTCCTGCTGGACCATTTTGTTACACAAGTATTGAAACTATAATGTTTTGTGTTTTCTTATGTTAAATAAGATCGAATCATTTATACAGTAGGTTTATTCGGTAATAGATGAGTCCCTTTGTGTGCTTATGCTTCACAACCAGAAACAGACACTCGCTCATTCACTGAAGCTTACTGACGGTGAAGACAAACAATTCTGCAGAATGAAAGCTCTCTATGGCCTCAAACACTGCCAAAACACTCTGTTTGTGTGATCTATTGTGTTTTAAACGCCTCATGAATGAATGACCGGAGGAGTTGAGACCTTGGCTTTGTAGAGCTCCAGCTCATTGTCTGTGATCCTCCAGGGCTCTTCGCTCTTCAGCTTCTCAGCAGCTTCCTGCTCCATGTCATCTTCTCTCAGCTTATATGGCTCGATCATCTGAGCAAACTCTGTCAAGCTGAACGACAAACACAAGAGGTCAGCACTGGGAAGACTGAAGTGGAGTCAGAGCGGTTTCTATTGATTACTGATGTCTTGGATCTGAGAGACTGGAAGTGAACACTTGTCCAGGGGCTTTCTAAAGATCTGCCAGGCATTTTGTCAGTGCATCGTCCAGCCGTGGTTTAAACTAAACAACTAAGTCAATTCTAATTTATTTCTGAGAAAATCCATTCAGCAATACATCATGATTCTATGATAGCAGCTTACAAATGAACAAAAACTAGCCCTCAAACATCTTGAAGCAGTGTTGGGTTCATGTCATGAGATTAGTGTGTAGTTCATACCCCTCTGACTTGGGCTTTGTGTTGACGTCACCCAGGACCGTGATGTCAGAGAAATCGATCCTGAACTTGCTGAGCAATGTGGCCATGCTAAGGACAGAACAAAGTCTCATTACATATTTATCAGACAACAATAAATAATGCATGCAATATTTTGTCCACTGCCTCCTCAGCAAACAGAAGAACACTCAGTTTGCTCAGAGGGGCTGTACGCATGATCACGACTTCAGACCCATGAAGCTACACATGTGCAGCTGAACATGCTTTCTATGAAGACCCCGCTGCTGGAACACGTCTAATTATAGCTAACAAAAGCTCTGGCAGCAGCTGCGGAGGACAATGGGAAGCATTTGTCTCTCACACACAATACCTCCATGTGCATTCAGAGCTAGAGAGAGAGAGCTGGCATACGAACACCATCCAGTCCGCCTCATCGGATCACAGCATTAACCGCTGGACTGTGTGTGTAGTACGTACGCTCTGCGGTCGTGGTCGATTCGGTTGATCTTGCCTCCGATGAAGACGCGGATCTTACAGTCCTTCCATTTCTTCTTGTTGGCGATCAGATAGGGTATCAGCAGAGTCAGGCCTGAAGCAGACACATTACATCAGATCAAAAACAAGCAGCAGCAGATGCATTACTGTACACTGTATGATAACTGCAATATAAAGATCAGAACTATTGCACTGCTGCCTCACACATCTGCTCTTACGTCACAGTGTTTGTGCGTGAATGAAATCCTGCAGGGCCACTTCACTGCTGTCATGACAAGAATTAACACACGACACCCTTTTTACAGCTTTAAAGCGGCTATAAAGATAAATAGAGGAAGACAAGAGCTTATAGAGGTTTGCCTTGTTAAACATGAAGCTCTGACCCTGTGCTGACATCACCTTCAAGACACTAACACTAGTGTAATAATAATAATAATAATAATAATAATAAGGTATATGGATGTATTAAAGTATCCAGTGTGATGAGTTCTGCTTTCCGTTTTAAACACACTTTTCAACAGCAGGTGTTGCTCAGGGGCTCAAGCTCGCAATGAAAGACTCTCAGGACAGTATCAGTATTAGCACTTGGCCAAACAAAGCCATTTGAACATTTTTTAAGTTGAAAGGTGTGAGTGATTGTACAGCGCTGGAGTCAGAGGAGAGCTGTCTGACAGGTTGTATGTGCTCCCAGAGAGACAGAGAGAGGACTGAAAACACACAGCTAAAACATAAAACTGTCCGTTCTACAGTATTCATGGAAACACTGCCAGATATTACTGTAAACAGTGGACTGATATCAGATGTGTGTCAGTACATTGAATCTGAATGTTAGGTCTTAAAGTAACAGCAGTTTAATAAACCTGCCACTGTGTCCACTAGAGATGCACCGATTGCAAATTTCTTAGTCGATTCCGATTTTTTTTTTTAAGAACTGTAATAAAAGCAAATGATATTCATTTACATTTATTTTATAATAAAATAAATTATTAAAATTTACAGGATCTTCTCACAACTAAATAATTCAAACAAATAATAAAGTGATTGTAAGGTATAAAATAGGTTGCAGTATATAATTAACATTAGTATAGTTAATAGATTTTTATAATAAAACAAATAATAAATCAAAAAACATTACAGATCTTCTCAAAACAAAATAAAGTGCTCTGCAGAGTCTGCACCTTGACATTGTAGAAATATATAACTAACAACTTACTAAATAACCAAGCTTACTAACAAATATCTACTTTTCCTCAATGAGTATTATTATGGAATATTTAAACGCTATAGCACTCTTTGTAATTAATTTATTATTACAGTAATGTAATTTATGTTCAAAATGATGTTAAATATGTTCATTATTAGAGTCAAAAGTCGCGCGCACAAAAACCACGAGTATGCGAATGAAGCAAGCGCGCAAAACCAGACCCACGAGAGGAAAATAATAATGCAAGAGCGCATCTGTGCACCCGCGAGCATGCATTTGTACACCGCGAGCGCGTAGAACAGTATTTAGGAGCTGAAATTAATACTGGCGCAATCCCCTGCTGCCTCGCACCGACAACTGCAAATGAGCGCTCGCACGACGACTCAACACACGCTCGCTCGAGTTTACTTTTCACACTGAGGGCAGGGCAATGACTTTTGTCTTCCCACCTGTGATTGGTCATTTGTTTAATCACTTTCACTCTTGTTTAAACATGTAGTAGGATGAGGACAAGACAGGTTTTACGGAACCATTATGTGGGACCAGAAGCAGGTAATTTAATTTTTAAAAGTCTTTGTGTTTCCAGTGCACTGTATTCAATATATGATATTGTATTGTACAATTTCGAAGGTACTTATTTTGTTTACTCCCTAATGCATGTAGAAAAAATCATATTGAATAGTTTGTATAGGAACGTAACGACTAAAAAAGATAAGCTAATTTAAGATAAAGCTGGCTAACCCAAACATCAAAACACGAAAAACTTTGCGTTACAGGGTGACATAGACCATCGGTGGAAAAATGCTTTTAGTGATGTAACTACGTTAAGTTTCACTAATACCGTTTGTAACGTGTTCTAATCGGTTTATAAACAACATTACGATAATAGAGCAATAGGGGTCAGTGCTGTGGTTTAAATAAATCACAAAGATTGCATTTACGCTGCTTTGTTTACTAAATTAGCATTTAGCTTTGTTTAAATAAATCATGTCTGAGTAGCGTTTATACTAGAGTAGTATTTCAGAGTAGTTGCGTCACAGATATTTTCATACTGCGTGACTATCTGGGGTAGCGTTCAGTCGCTGCTGTGTTCACACTGCATGATAGATCGGTGACGGGTTTCACGCTGCATGACTTTACAATAAGAAGGATCGCAGACAACTTTGTCTCACTGCAAAACACACGCGAGAAGAGACATGGAATCAACGCGAGGTCACGTGTGGAAGACTGGAGTTCTCACGTGAGACTGGGATTATCATTAAAAATGATAGCAAGCAAAATAAGCTTGCCAAACAAATTGTATGTTCGCTCATTTGTAACGGAAAAAATGATTATGGACGAGGATAATTATTTTCTATACCTTCGTAACTCCTCCAACATCCCGCCGCCCTGGATGGGGCTCTCTCATTGGCTGTAGGTAATCGCTGACATTATTTAGTCAGAACACGGCATGATATTGAATCGCAGACAGGTCCAGATATTTATCATGCCTAATATCTCACAAGGGGACTTCCCTTTAAATATAATTGATTGACATGTCACTGTTTATAACATAAGGCGTTCATTCTTTCGCTTTTAAAATAAAACAAAAAAAAAAGAGGGGGGCATAAATTAAAAGTATATATACTTTTCCAGGCACCACTAGAGCACTCTATACTCTCCACCCGTGATCAGTCAAATCAGACCGAAGAAAAGACTTCACACTAAACTGGGCTACTTCTAAACTGCTGCCATGGATTGAAAACTACGTTATAATTAGAAAATAAAACCCATAACCCTTCACCTCCTGTCTGGAGTCGGGCCTGGAAGGAACGCTATTCCAGAACGAAAGTAAACGATCAGTTTTTGGTTTAAAGATTACAAAGACAAACAGTTTTTGATTTTCGGTGTATAAGGCATTGGGTCAGTGTGGAATCGTCGGCGGAAACCCAGCTCAACACCTCTGCTGTGACTCTGAGACAAATACGTTCTTTGAAGACACTTTCCAAACTGCTGACACAAATGGAAATACTATTATTAAATACGTGAATTGATCATGTTTCCATCTTTGTTGGCAGTTTTGGAAGTGCATTGTTCTGGTCTAAAGAAGGGGGTAAAGACATGAATCACTCATATCCATTAGTTTTTTACCCAACAGCTCATCAGCAAGGTGTAGTTTCTCTGCTCTTACTGGATACTGTGAAAAGCACTGCTCTATTAAAACTTCCTAGTGTCTTGCAAGATGCAGTTGCATGGGCTCAGGTCAAACTTCCCCCGCTGACAGCTCTGGGGGGTTCTCCAGGCTAAACCCGTGACCCTGGATTCATTTACCCTGCTAAAAAAACATTGGTTAGGTAGATTTAGGAGCTGGGATGCTGGTCCTTTTCCAGCACATGACCAGCATAAACCAACATCTCAGCTTCAAAACATACCTCATCAACATATGGTGTTTTTTTGTTTTTTTTTATAACTTTCAGGGTAAGTGTTAGACCCCCATTACGTTTACTTTTCCATCATATTTTGCAGAATATAATGAATTGTTTCCAACATAACACAATCGTCAAACCATGATTAGATTCTATGTTCTCAAATCTTCTCTCACTGACCTCCGTCATCAAAGAGCCACCAGACGTCGATGGTGCCCTTCCCTTGCTTCTCCTGGAACTGCTGACTGGCATCCAATAGCCGCTGATCAGCCACATTCAGAGGAACCGTTGGGCTCCTCTTCTCTGAAACACACACACACACACACGCTCAGAGCAGGACCGGAGAGGTGTGGTAAGTGGTAAGATCCACTCATTAGCAGACAGAAGAAAGGAACGAGACTTCAGTGGAAAGAGAAGCAGCCCTGCAGGAAGATGCCGAGTATTAGATCACAGACAGGAAGTGAGATTGCTGGAGCTGAAACACACGGTAGCACACGTAAAGGTGAAGGTCAGAGGTCAAACTAGCAGAGACACTCATGAAAGCAGCGCATCCTAAACCACCACCGAGAGAAAGAGCATGCAGGTCAGAGACAGAGCGAGAGCGAGAGAAATGTCCTGCCTTTCTTCAACAGCGGTCGGGTGTAGGCTTTGCCATCCTCTTCCTCATCTGGATCAAGTCAGGAAAAACACAAGAGGTTAAAGTCTGCTAACGCTGCAACGGAAAACATGTGCGTCAGTCAAAAACAAAGAGATGCTTGTTCTGCTGCTCTTTATTACAGGAGCGGGGCGGCCACCTTCATCATCATCCATTAACACACACTGATGACATCACACCCTCATCAATAACGTAGGGCAGTATTTCAAGGAAAAGTAAATAAATAAATGAACTGTATTGAACCATAAACTAAAAGAAGACTTTTATGAAAAGGCTCACTTCTTTAAAAAGAAAGCTTTTCACAGAAATCATCATCATCAGAGGAGATTCTCAAGCCTCTTTAAGATGGTCAGATTCGCTCTGATTCTCTGTTTATACAGCGCTGGCCAGGATTACTACCACACGTGGCATATTTACAGTATAAGGTTAGAGTTGTTCTGGTTACAAAACTCATAAAACAAAGTATTGCTGGAACTACCTGCGATGGAAGGAATCTGCTGAACATTGAAAACCTTAAAGTCCGGACCTCAACCTTATTCAGTTAATTTGGTGTGGGTTAGTAAGTAAACTGGACAGATGTATTGTTCTTTGTCTTGAGCTGCAGAAGATAACATTAGTGTTGAAGTTCTCAGGAAGTATACTGGCACCAGACCAGAGAGACGAGCTGCTGTAATCACTGTAAACTTCTCAAATATTACAGAGTAAAGGGGATAAAAACGGTACAAATCACTTCATCTGATGCTTGCTGTTGAACAAAGGATCTGAGCAGACACCATACACTGAAGAGTGAACGTCTCAGAGAGAACAGATCTTCCACAGCTTCTGTGTGTTCTATCATGAAGTGAAACTTGAGAAGAGTTGTTTGGGAATCTGGAAAATACCAAAGAACTCTACAAGTGTACAACAACAACAACATTTACAAAAAAAAACACACATTCCTGAAAACGTGGACATCTGGGCTGTGTGTATTTATATATCATATTCATTCATGATTTTAATTAAATAAAAATAATACAGATTACTAATTTCTAAGAACCGATTAAAACATTGAAGCAGACATTTCATCCAATAAACAGCAATAAGCTTTGCACTTTGTTATGTTAAATATGAAACGGTCTCAGATTCAAACTATTAATGCAGTTTCAGCCCAGTTTAATGTGGGCATCAGTCTCCTGTGATTTAATCACAGCACGATGCAATCACACAAAGTTAGTATTATATTATTATAAAAACTTGAGAGCAATAAGTGTTTGTATACAAATCATTTAACTGTAACCTTCAATATTATAATAGAGTCGTACCAGCTGGCGCACATTATATTTCACTGAAATCTAATCGAATCGCAAGCTTGTGAAGCAGAATCAAATCAAAGGCAGTCCTGAAGGACATCTGGAGAGTCAGGCCAGAGATTCATTCAGCACAGTCCTCCGAACATACACGATCTGCCAGTTCAGATTTCTTCCTCAAGCTCACGTGCCTGACCCTTGCTGACCATCACTTGTGACTATTTGTTTTTTATGGTTGTTTTCTCAGCCTTTAGAGAGCCCTCCAGTGTCAGACGGAGCTGAGAGGAAGACACGTCAGACCTCGGAGTAAGACAATGTTCCCCAGCCTGGACCCTTCAGAAAGCATGTTCAAAAAACACACACGAGACGGTTCGTAAAGGGTTTCTGAGGAGAACCGGCCCCAGAAGGACACACTGGACCAGAGGGCCACAAACGACCCCTTCCCCTCAAAGCGGGAACATTGCACATAGCTCCTGGGAAATACACCCATCTGCCTTTTCACTTTCAGCTTTTTCTGGAACAAGTGAATGTTTCCGGGAACTACAGACCTTTCTGGACGGCCGGGCTGTTCTGGACACTGGTGGCCTTGGAGGAGGGTTTGGACGAGTCTCCATCAGAGTCTTTGCTTATATCCACTGAAACCACCACATCCTTCATCGCCGAAGAGTCATCTGCAGGAACAAACCCAGAGTTCAGTGTTGCTTTGACGTCAAGGCAAACACAAATTTATCACGAACGGCAAGTCCACTTAATGATAGACAGAAACGAGCTCATTACAGGGACAATTTCTTCTAGCCGAACTCAGGCTTTAAAAGGGGTTCCTGAATATGCTGCTAAAAAAACAGTGTTTTGTGTATTTGGTGTAATGGAATGTGTTAGTATTGTTTAAGGTGCAAAAAACATTATTTTCCACATCCTGTACATTATTGTTTCTCCTCTAAGCCCCGCCTCCTGAAACGGGTCAATTTGTACAAAGCACATCGTTCTAAAAAAGTGAGGTGTGCTCTGATTGGCCGGCTATCCAGTACACTGTGATTGGTTGATTACTGCAAGCATCTGATGGAAATGCTCCGCCCCTTACCATAACGTGATGCTGCGTCCCGGCGCTACGACACCAGAACAATAAAACACATTAGAAA
>JAUMHG010000050.1:123660-135812 GCA_032359395.1 Enteromius anoplus
ACACCTAAACCTACCCCTTACAGGAAACACAACACACTTTTAGATTCTCAAAACACTTAATTCTGTGTGATTTATAAGCTTGTTTCCTCATGGAGACCTAAGAAATGTCCCCACAAGCTCAACATTTACTGCTATTCCTATCTTTGTGGGGACAATTGTTTCCTATAACGTGATGAACACCAGGTGCACACACACACACACACTCTCTCTCTCTCTCTCTCTCACACACACACACACACTCTCTCTCTCTCTCACACACACTCAATTCAAAATGTGCTTTATTTGCTTGACGATTATTACAATGTATCGCCAAAGCTTAGTAGTTTGTAACAAAGCATAGGTCTCTCACACACTCTCTCTCTCTCTCTCTCTCTCTCTCATGCACCCTCACACTCTCAAACTCACACACTCTCTCTCTAGCACACACACATACACTCACTCTCTCTCTCTCTCAAGCACACACACAGCACATCGGGAGTCCAGAGGAAGAATGTAAACACCGCCTGTCCTTGTGTTTTCACAACTCTGAACTACACGTACAAATGATACAGTGAAGAGTGTGATCTTCAGATATCATTTCCCACCATCAGCGTCCTCCTCACACAGGTCAAAGGTCACAGCGTTGCATGTTGACTCTGAAGTGTTATAGAGCATCACCACCAAAACAAACATTTGATATGAAGCCAGCGTCTGATTCCAGACTGATTCCAAACTACAAGCCATGTGACTAGTATCTGACGTGTGCTTTCCGTAGTCAGTACTAACCAAATAAACTAATGACAGACACGCATGTTCAATACTAAGCAACTAAACCTGCCCATTAAATCAGTGTCCATCTATACGTCCAGTAGTAACCCACTAAAACCACTGTGTTCAGCACTAACCCGTTTAAACGCGTGTCAGGCATGCAGTCAATAATAACCCATTAAAGTAGTCTTCATTTATTTCGGGACTCACTAAACTAGTGTCCGATATGCGTCTTCAGTACTTTCTAAACCAACTGAAACAGTTTTCATCAGTGTCCATCTCTGTGTTCAGTGGTAACCTGCTTAAACCAGTGTTTCCATAGCTGCGTGTTCAATACTAAACCATTTAACTATGTTTTCAGGAATAACGTTAACTAGTGTCAGGTATGCGTGTTCAGTACTAACCCTACTGACTAGTCACATATTTCTTTAAGGCTTGCCCACCACTAAACCCATGTTTATGATCTGTGTTCAGCATTATCCTGTATTTTCTCATATCTGTTCAGACCGTGTGTGTGTTCGGTAGCGGCCCGCTAAAGCACTGTGTGTGTGTCTCGGACCTTGTCCAGCTCGTCGTGCAGCTCCGAGAGGGTGGGTCTGATGAGCTTCTCGCCCAGCGGCGCGGCGGTCTGCCGGTAGAAGTCGATGTTGGGCACGGCGTCGATGGTGTTGTGTCCGAAGGTGCGGAGGTAGTAGGTGTTGGTGTGCGTGTCGTAGTGGTGGTGCTGCTGGCCGCCGGTGGAGGACTGCAGGCTGCCCTCGCTCATCACCGTGTCCCCGTTTTGCGCGTTGTCCGCCGGTGCCGCGTCCGGACTCGAGGCCAAGAAGTTCACGACGCGAAACCGGCCCTTGGCTTCCTCGCCGCCAGACGCGGGGTCCTGGACAGGCTCGGCGGAGTACTCGGGTGGGGAGGAGTCCGTGGCGGCGCACTCCGACACCAGGTCCACCTGGAAGCGGCTCTGGCTCGGCGTGGGACCCGCGGGCTTGAGCGCGTCAGGCTCGCAGAGATGGTCGCTCGCTGCAGCGGGGGGCGGAGGTGACGCCGACATGACAAAAAAGCCTCTTCAGAGCCGATAGTGTCCGGTGAAGTTCGGCGGAGCCGGTGGAGGTGACACTGATGCCGCAGGAAGACTATAACAACGCACATGCGGATGCAAACGGAGAAGAGCGACGCGTGCGTCCAGCCACAAACTCCAGGCAGCTGACCGCGAGCGAGGAAATATCCGACGCACTCCAGAGGACACTAACGATCTCCGTGAAGCGAGCGTTTCGTGGCTAGCGTTCGCCGTGATGCTGCGCGACCTTGCCGCAACTCCGCGCCTCGCCACTTTATAAGCACTGCAGCAGCGGCGATGCTGGGCGGCCTCGCGAGAGGATACGAGATCTCGCGAGATCTTCCCGCTCCATCAGGGGCGGAGACTCAGGCGCAGGCAAATGAGAAGTTGAGTCACCTTGCATTGCGACATAAGGACGAAATATGAGCGCATCTACATAAAACACGCAGTTTTGAAAATACTGTATCATATGCACATAACGTGTGGTTTTATATATAGAGAGAAAGGAATCGCAAAATATCTGCAAGAAAAACACAATAAAACGCACTTTATAATGAAGGGAGATGTTAATTAGTTGGCAGATTGTCATAGTGGTGCTATGTAAAGTGAAGAGGACTTCTGGTCACTGAGACCAACTCAACACGAATAAACGATCAGATCTTTTCTCACAAAAGCGGTTTATTCAGTCTAGTGAAGCCTTCAGAAAAACACTTTAGGAGAAAGCCTTAAAAATATCACAGGCGTATCAGTTCTAATTTCGAGTATTTTACTCACTGTTTTAGTGCTAAAATAGCTCCTAAATATATGGAAGAGTAGTGAAGAGGACTTCTAGTCACCGAGACCCACTCAACACTATCGCTCTCTCTGGGGATCTGCCTTGGAACGTAAACTTTTTAGAAACATGCTGCATTTATTTGTGTTCATATGTTTTCACATGCTTTTTTTGGTCTTGGGTGAACTCCCGATTCTCCTTTGATTATATCCTTGTTGTCATCAGCTGTTCTTGTGTCCAGTTTGGTTTACTTAGGATAACCCACCCTAACCCAGACATACTGTAAGAAGCACAGGTTCCATGTTTGGTGCTGTCTGGACAGATTATTTTGCCAGTTTTACAGTAAGGATGATTTGAGAAAAACTATGTTAGGATTAGCAGATGAAAAAAAAAAGACTGTAAAGGGTTCGATCACCCCCCCAAAAAATAAAAATTCGACTGATTGATGTTTTATTTGACTTGAAATTAGAAAAACAAATAGAACATTGTCGAATGTGGATTCGTATGACAGCAAAGGAATCAAAGTCTCCTCACTCTAGCAAAGGACAACCATCTTGGCTTATATTATCTTTTACAAATCCTTGTTTTGTGCTTCTGTGTTTCATTTACTCTCTCCTCTGCACTTCTGCTTTCATCATGAATCAGCGGTGCATGCACATATGACAGCAGGAGTGAGAGAAGTGTTTATCATGTTTCTGAAATGGATATTCTTACAAAAATGCATGGATCTGCTACCGGAGGCCTTTATTCAGACCCTGGAACCTGAGAGAAGAAAGTGAGTAAAACACAGCCTAATTTTCAGTTTTGGGCTCAAGGTTCAAGATCTGAAGCTGAGGGTAAAACTGATTCAAACCCAAAAACCACGGATCAAAGCTTTGTGTGTCTGTTCATCCTGTGGATGCTGGAGTGGATTATTTCACATGATGTGGATGACGTACAGGAAGGATGTCGGGGTGTGTGAATAATCACTGAATATCATTATAAAGTGCTCGGTGTGTAGATCTGTCACATACGTGCACATCAAACAGGAAAACGCAGCCAGATTTTGGATTATTGCAGAAAGTAAGATATATTTGACAAGCAAAGTTTATGATTCTTACATGTGTAGGTCAGCATGTTAACATTCATACATATTTAGTACATTTTGAAACGTAAATACAATTGGCAGAAGTACGTAGGCTGTAAATGAACCACATGACTACAGTTTCAACAGCTCTTGTTTCAGGCATTTAACTTAAAAAAACGCTTCACAAAGCCTTCAACTTCTGGACAATGGAAGAGGAAGTGCTAAACTGGTGCCTCATTTCCAGGTTTCAGTCAAAGAACATGTCATCTCTTGGACTAGTACAGAGGAGGCTGATTAACTGATCTTGGAGCGTCCGGTGATGAGCCGACACACACTACACTATATCTTTATGACACTATAGCATGCTGTTCTGAGTTCAGCTTTTGTAATATAAAGGAATATTTCCAGGGTTTCCCCTCTCTAAAAGGTTATTCCTGCTGCTCATGAAAACAACTGTCTGTTGTTATGATCTAAAATGTCTGAGACCAGCTATGATACAGAGAATATCCGTGAACCTGATGATCATCAGAGAGCTAGAACTCTGTGTGTGATCACATGATGATGTTAGGATCAGTCTCTGCTCTCTGGAAATGATTAGAGACACACACCCAGATAACCAGAAACCACTCAAACAATCCTCAATTACTGGCCATGTGTCAACTGTTAAAAAAATGTCGATTTTTAACAGAATCAGTGTTACTTTGTGACATTACATCACTGTTGAATCAACATGTTATCAAGAAATGAACAAGAAAAATCAATGCTGTTGAATCAATTGAGTGACGCTGCTCATGTATAAAACTTCACACATTCATGACCTTACAGAGCTCCTGGAAAACATGTCTGATGAAAACACTTCTCTAGAATCTGAGCCAACACAATCTAGATCAAACCATCATTCGTATTAAAGCAATCAATATATTTAACTGTTTAATGAAAATACACAATATTTTGTGTTACTACATTACAGTCATATATTAGACATCACGTACATATATATCATAATGTATGTCATTTCTATATTGAGAAATACATATATATATATATATCTGAGAAATATATATATAGATCTGGTAACACTTTACTTAAAGGGGTGTGCATTAACTGACATGACACATTCATAATCATGACCAATACTTCATAACCTGTCAGTGTCTATGTCATGACAACTTGACATTACTTAGACAATATCAAATAAATAAAGTAAAATAATAATAAAACAAAATAATTTGACAGAATATTAATACTTTCAATTAACAAATTCAATTTGTACCACTGAATAAAAGTGGTCAGAATAACATTCATGGCACAATTCTAATGGCCTAATGAGAGTTTATTATAATGTTAACCCATAAAACTAAGCAGTTTGATCATTAATCTGTAATATCATATTTATGACAAATTTATGACAGGTTATGAAGTATTGGTTAATGTCAAGTTGTCATAACAAAGGCATCTAAAACAAAGTCATATTTGCATTAAATATGATGTAACTGAGCAATGAAATGACAGCTTTCATAAACATGCATAAATCCTCCTTGGTATTCATGATTTATGTCGTGTCGTGATTCTGAAGGTGTCATGTAGACCTCTTCAAGTGTTCTCATGTTCAGCACAATAAAGCAGAAACCCTTTTCATTCAAGGACAACACATCAGACACTAACAGAGCTCTCCTGTAATGATACTGAGACATAACATAACCTTTCTTTTGAACATTTGTCCTTCTTTAACAGAAGCACCTTCACTACGCCTGACTCAGACCTCTGAAGAAAAGAAGGCAAAGTGTAAAACAGACAAGACATAAACAGCCTCATTCAAGTTAACTGATTAGTACCATGCTATCATTTTAGATCCTAACTAGTCTAACAGTCTTTGATGAAAGGGTCCTTCTTTAGGTTAGTTATCTGAAGATTTGTGTGAAGACTCAAAACCGTCAGAAAGAAAGAAAACAGGGCAATCTATGTGCTCAGAAAAGAGAGCTAGAAATTGTGAGGAAACTTTAAAAAAATCTTGCCATTCTACTCCCTTAGAACAGAGCAAACTGGTTCTAGCAGTTGGTGGAACTGTGCAAGAGGACAAATACCTGAGATTTCAGACCAATACAGGTGACAGCTCCATCAAACTGCTGCAGAAGTGTTTGTGTCGCACATTACAGAAGACAATGTTTGCATCTCTTCATTTTAATTGTTGGAGAGAACTGGTTAATCTTCTGCTTTTTTAAGCTGTATTCATCTTTCGGGGATAACATCAGTCAGTTTGTGATGAGTTCTCATAACTCATGAGACAGAGTTTTCCTCTCCTATGAGAAGATGCTTCTCTTCCAGCATGTGTTAGTTTTTAATGACTGAGACTGAGACACATTTTTGTTCATAGATCGAAGTGTTTGTGTTCAGCATCCACTCAGTCCATTCACATCCATGCTTGATTCAAGAAAGGCTTATTCATATAAACATGTTCACCCGCAATCATTTTGTTGCTGAGAAAAAATATTTAGTATGATTGAAGTTAATGCTTAATAATTTATTTCTTGCTTACTTTAAGGCAATTTTCCCTGACAGTATTAAATGGATGTATCATATTTGATATAAACATATATTCTTATATTTCATTAATCATTTCAGTTAATATAATAAGACACTATACATAGGGCTGTTAGCAGTCAAATGAAAACCGTAATAACAAAACCTCTGCCCACTGCAGAAGAAACATAAAATGTAATTTATTCATGTGATACAAAGCATCACTATTCCAGCCTTCAGGGTCACATGATCCTTTCAGAAATCATTCTAATATGCTGATTTATTACTAGAATTATCAATGTTGGAAACAGTTGTGCAGCCAAATATATTTTTGGAACCTGTGGTTTCTTCTTCTCAGGAAGAACATAATTTTTTACCAAATATAAAACATTTTTAAAATGTAAATCTATGCTATGACTATCCTTGGTTAATAAAAGCTTTCATTTCTTTCAAAGAAGAAAGAATAAAATGACGGCTGACCATCAAAAGGAGTTAACAGGAAAGTCGAAAGGAGGTGGAATTTGCTTCTACATAAACAAAGGTTGGTGTACAGATGTCACAGTACTAAGAAAACACTGCAGCCTGAACTTAGAATCACTTTTTCAGAACTGTAAGCTGTTTTATTCACCACGAGAAATATCGTCATATGTTCTTGTCGGAGTGAATATACGACGTGAGTGACGCATTGCAAACTCTCGCCGATCAAATAAACTCTACAGAATTCGGTGTTCATTATTATGGGCGATTTTAACAGAGCTAAACTAAACCATGAACTACCAAAACACAGGCAGCACATTGAATGCCCCACTAGCGACAACAACACACTCGATCACTGCTACACAGTTCTTAAAGGGGCTTTTCACTGTGTCCCCCGTGTGGCTCTCGGGTGCTCTGACCATTGCTTGATTCATCTCATTCCCACCTATAAGCAAAAACTAAAATCTGTGACCAAAACAGTAAAGGAATAGACAAGGAAAGCTGAGGAAGAGCTGCAGGACTGCGTTTGGAGTGTGTTTGAAGACGCCACAGCTGATCTTGACGAGCTTACCTACCCTGTGACATCTTACATCAGCTTCTGTGAAGGAGTTTGTGTGCCAACAAAAACCTTCAGGATATTCAATAACCATAAACCATGGTTTACAACAAAACTGGGCCAGCCGCGATGGGAGGATGCATACAGGAATGGAGGCAGGACTATGTACAAAGAACTCAGGAACAGCCAAATCAAATTACTCAGCAAAGTTGGAGGATCAGTTCAGTAGCAACAATACTACAGCTGTTTGGAGAGGTCTGCAGAACATTACCAACTACAAGAGACCTCCCACCATCAGGACAACAATGGCCTTGCTAATAACCTGAACAGTTTCTACTGCCGGTTCGACAGAGGGCCAGTCAAGTACAGCTGCAGTCAACAACACCCTGCCTGAAACCTCTCCTCCCCCTAAGACACAATCCACACTTATCATAAACATTGAGGAGGTCTGTCGCCTCTTTCAGAAACAAAATTTCCGGAAAGCATCCTCATCCTGCCTCAGGACCTGTGCAGTCTAACTAGCACCAATATTCACACACATATTCAATGAATCATTGGAGCTATGTGAAGTTCCCTCATGCTTCAAAACCTCCACCATTATTCCAGTCACTAAGAAAACCTCTATCAGTGGACTGAATGACTACAGACCCGTGGCCTTGACTTCAGTTGCCATGAAGTCTTTTGAACGACTGGTGCTTTCCCACCTCAAAAACATTACAGGCCTCCAGCTGGACCCCTGCAGTTCGCCTACAGAGCAAACAGGTCAGCGAATGATGCGGTTAACATGGGGCTGCACTTCATCCTAAAACACCTTGACCAGCCGGGGACCTATGCCAGGATACTGCTTGTGGGCTTTAGCTCTGCATTTTGCACTAACATACCAGAAATCCTCACTGCCAAACTCTCTCAGCTCACTGTCTCTCCTGCTATATGTCAGTGGATCTTTTAAAAACAACTATTAAGCAGCTCAACGGTTTCCAACACTGATAATAAAACATCAGCATATTAGAATGATTTATAAAAGGATCATGTGACACTGAAGACAAGAGTAATGATGCTTTGTATCACAGGAATAAATGACATTTTAAAATATATTCACACAGAAAACACTTATTTTAAATTGAAATAATATTTCACAATATTACAGTTTTTTCTGGATTTTTAATCTAATGAATGCAGCCTTGATGAGCTGAAGAAACATCTTTAAACACCATTAAATACCTAACCGACCCCAAACTTTTGAACGGTAGTGTATATGTTCAGAAACACGATCTGTCGCGAGACACGCTCTGTAATGAGGAAACATCCATCATCATCTCTTGATCACTCACGTGTGTGTTCATCAGATCTTCATTGTTCCTCCAACATACTGTAATAAACTGCTTCATCTCAAACTCCCTGCAATAAACATATATCAGAGCACATTTGACCTTAGTGCAGGCTTGAAATCTACTAGAGTCTCGGGGCAGGTTTATGACTGGAGGTGTTTGACATTCATTTCCTCATGTTTATTCTGCTCCGAGCTGCACATGATCCTGAGATCCAGATGACCAGTGTTCAGAGCAGACATCTACTGAAAGAAGAAAAAACTGTTTATAAAGAAAATAAACACAACAAAGGAGTCAAGTAAATGTTACAAGTGTAACATCTAGCAAGACAAATAAAGCATCAATCTAATCTAAAGAATTTTATCTGAGAAGGCTGTGAAGATCAGAGTATGGAGAAAGAAAAGAAGTTCAGTATCTGCAGAATGCAAGATATATCTGCTGTTCAACCCAAGAGGAAGACTGATAATCTGTAGGCTATTTGATCTGATATAACTGAAGTATTAGCTTATGAGATAGATCATGTGTCACCCAAATAAAGATTATATCTGCAACAAAAATACTAATTCAACTATTGAAATAGAGCAGAAGAAATGAGGAAATGTGAGCACAAACAATTACATGATTAGGATTTATGGTTAAACAAAATTCAAGTTCAAACAATCGAACAGATAAATGAATCATGAATATCTGACTTCAAACTAAATTAAATACAATACAAACATTACAAAGAATAAATTCAGATACACATCATTTTGAGACTAACTAGGCTTCTGAACGGGTTAATTTCTGAACTCATCTGCTGATGAAGATCTAAATACATAGATCATTGAGGGAATATTACAGGACTGGTCAGACTTCCTGCAGGACCAAGTGATTTTAACCCTTTAACGGTCTCCCTGTGGCTCTGCCGGGAACTTCACAGAAACGAGAAGATTTAGAGGGTAACTTTACACCGTAAACAGTTTAATAAGAGACTGAAGAGATTTTGCTTAAAAAAGTCTCTGCACTTTGTAACAGGAACATTAAGTACTGCTGACGGAGCTGTGATGTCCATCTCTAGCACGTGTCTCTGTGTGGACATGATGCTTGTGTCATATTCAGATTCAGAGCTTGACTTCAGCTGCTGACAGCATCCTAGCGAGGGCAGATGGATGCACACTGAAGAAAGAAAGAGCTCCGAGAGACACAGCGGCTGGAATTTACGAGCTGTTAAAGTGAACATTCAGATGCAAATGCTGCCAGAGCTGTAAATGTGATCAATAAAACTCTTGGACTGGATGAGGTGATTAGGAAAAGGTTACTCCTGTTCTGGACTGAAACATAACATCTAACCCTGCCACATTCCAGCAAGCTTACAGTAGATGTGTCTTCCACATCATTCATCAGCAGGTTTGTTAGGGTTCCCATCATCCTCTCTGTGTAGTGTTCATCTTCAGACGTACCGTACAGTATATATGGGATGTTTTGTGTTCCAGAACGCTTGTCTAGGTAGTTGTCTTTAGTCATTGCGTTCTGTTTAGTTTTCTCTCTGTAATCAAACCATATTAAATCTGTCTGAAAAAAACATTTCACTCAGTTTTTTTTCTACAATTTCACTTTGCATCGAGATGACTCAATATGATAAATCTTTGCTTTTTAATATTCAAGTACAATGTAACACATCAGTTGTCTCTTTTTCAATAGCATATCCACATAATCAAATAACAAATAGGATATTGTTACTCTTTTGCGAATTAAATCAGTTTTCAGTTTTTTTTAAACACGGGAGATCTCACACACAGAATGTCCTGACTCGGGATAACAGAGAAACAATAAAACACTTGAAGGAATGCAGTGATGATCAGTCGATACACTTTTTTGATACATTACAAGTTTAGTTACAATACAGAACATGAAGTTTTGTTTTAAACTAAGTTTTAAACTAGGTGCTCATTATGAATGGTTGGAACTTCTACAAATACACACCAGACACACTCTAGACACTTACCAGACACAGACCAGACACACACCAAATCCCTCCAAATACACACCAGATACACACCAGACACACACCAAATACACACCAGACCAAGACCAAACACACACCAGACACACACCAAATACACAACAGACACACACCAGATACACAACAAATACACACCACATACAGACCAGACACACACCACATGCACACCAGACACACACCACAGACCAGACACACACCAAATACACACCAGACACACACCACATACAGACCAGACACACACCAGGCACACACCACATACACACACCAAATTCAGACCAGACACACACCACATACATAGATATAATACTAGTATCGTTAATTAAAGCCGTACAAACATCACTTCCATCGATCTATTCTCCAAACCTCTGTTCTCCACTACTCCACTGAATCATTTACATTTAACAGACTATTGGTCAAAAGTGACTTAAAATATAGAAACACACAGTAAGTGCTGAATAAACACCAATCAATCAATCAGTCACTTTTATATAGAAGAACAGAGTGATGGTAATGTATAATGACGAGAACTAAACTATTTATTTATCAAATGCAGAGATGGTCTCTGTAGTCAAGACGACGGTAATCACTGGAAATCAGGTGTCCCCAACTAAGCAAGCCAGAGGCGACAGCGGCAATCCATGAGAGAATGGGGGGGAAAAAACCTTGTGAGAACCAGGCTTAGTTGGGTCCAGTTCTCCTCTGGCCGGACGCCCAGCACTTCATTTCCAGTAAAATACTTTGCACGTGTCATATTGTGTAAAGTTATATAGTGTGTGTATGTGTCTGTCAAGATTTATATACATTATGGTTTTAACTATATTTAATTTTAATTATTTATTTAAAAAATGAGTTTTTATTGTTCTTGTCTTTATGGCTGGAATTCAGGAAGGAAACAGTTATGGCATACAAGTTGTTTAATAATAAATGTGGATGTGCAAACTGAGCATATTAACTAAATATTTTACTATTGTCTTTCAGGAACATTGCAGTATTTTACTATATTTAAAAGTGTAAGGTAAATACTGTTGCATTAACCCAGAGACTGTCTAAATATTAGATGTAAATAGATGAATTACATTAGAATAAAATAACCTGAACCAGTTTCAGAACACATCCTCTGTCTGTGCTTAGAGTCTGCTGCCCTCTTGTGTTCACACACACACACAACGCCTTTTCATGAAATCTTTGTCATGCCGTTACAAACAAGCACTAATAGCCTATTCTAGCTTCTTTCAATTAAACACATCTCACATGTGCATACTTTTGCATCTCTACTGTAAGAACATAACTACAGAAGAGTCAAGTTTTAAACAGGAAAAATATTCATTAAATTCAATTCAAATTTATTTTACTTTAGCCCAAAGTAATGTTTTACAGTATATGTAGTAGTAGTTTGTACATGTACAAATGGCATAGATGTAAGGTAAAGATCAATGACACCACATACGGACCAGACACACACCAAATACACACCAGACACACACCCCAAACAGACCAGATACACACCACATACAGACCAGACACGCACCACATACACACACCAAATTCACACCAGACACACACCAGATACACACCAGACACACACCACATACAGACCAGACACACACCAGACACACACCAAATACAC
>JAUMHG010000050.1:139125-150447 GCA_032359395.1 Enteromius anoplus
ACCGGATGTGACCGGACCAAGATGGCCGACATGGATATCCATGTCTAATCCTCCAGGATGCAGCGATAACTACTTGGCCGAAGCAGAAAACAAAGGAGGAGTTTTGGACATTCGCGACCAATAAGCAGCATCGTTTTACTTACGTCATTGTGACGTAGTGCGTTGCGTGGGCTAGCTGTAGCAGCGTTAGCTGTATAACGGTGATGTTGTAGAGGGTGTCTGAGGATTTCCAAAATATCGACGAGGATCGACATTGATGAGAGGAATTTGTTAATGGTGAGTAAATGTTTTATTACGGATAATGAGCGCGTTCTTTAACGCGAAGTTTATAGCATATATGGCGCGATGAATGTGTGAATATGATTGAGTGAACGACAGATAAACAGGGAGAGTCCTGCTTTTAATCTGTTAACCCCAGTGTTATGATGTAAGTGATATTGATATACTACTAATAATAATAATAACAATAACAACACAGGAGTCACGAATAAGGCCTGTTTTATTTATTAATCACCATTTGGTCAAATGCATCATAAATCCGATTTATTTAAAATGCTTTAATAATGCTTTTAATTAGTAAGCCGTTAATAAAGTAACATTAAACCGCTGTATACATCAAATATATTTGTTAAATCTAAATCCTTCTTTAGCTAGTTTTAACGTTAGCAGGAACTAGCATTCATGGCCTGTTCGATGTATTAATTACCGTTTGATCGAATAATCCTGTAAATTAGTTCAGAAGTCATATGATAGGTCATATCAAGTCATGATATTTATTTGCAATTAACGTGGAATTAAATGCTTTCCTTTCACAATTAAACTAAAGAATAAGATACTTTTAATGTTTTCAATTTTCTTTCATTTATTTGTTGTTTTTTTATCAATTACAAATGTATCACCCAAATTGCATCAAAATAATTAAGGAAAGTTTTATATTGAATCAGTTAATTTATAAGAAACCAATGCACTTTTATTTTGTCAAGCAGGATGTTTCAGAGCAGGGTTTTAAATGGTAATATTATTGTTACTTTAGGAATTATATTTTATTAGTAGTAGGAGCTGATTTGATTCATTTGTAATTTCATCAAGTTCAACCAGACTTTTTTTGACCATTTATCATGAAGACCTTTCTTTTTTCTTTTTTTTTCAGTACTTTTTCTCAAAAAGAAACACTTGTGAAGTGACCCTCAGAGCCTCAGGTGTCACGTGTTTGAGTAATAAACGAAACTGCGCCACTCATTCATGCAGACTTTTTAGTTATGTACACTGAATAGCTCTTGTCATATTTGTTTTTACTTTTTGATAGGCTGTTACGTTATATTTACATCGTATTGAGTAAAACTGTCCAGAGATTGACAGAACTTTTTTTTTTTTCGATGTCGATATGATATTATTTGTAATCTAGCTTTACATAAAACTGATGGCTTGCATATCCATCTTTATCTTACCTAAAGCTATCAGACAGATTTGGAAAATGAAGATAGATGCATTGCATAATTCCAAATAAATAGATTGTGATCCACTAATAAATGTGAAATTGACAAATAGTCAGAATGAGATCAACAATCGAATCTAACATGAATTAATTTCACAAATGTAATGAGATTTGCAAATAAATAAAAAACATTGTCACAAACACTTTGCATTGATTTGAGAATCACATCCTGTATATTTGTAGATCACTGCATGTAGGGCTGGACAAGAAACAAAATAAAGCCAAGTTCTTAGACTTTTCTTAAATAAGCTATTTTATTCACAACAGGGCTGGATGATTAATCAAAAAGAAATCTAAACAGATAATCAGAATCTCTAATCAACGCTATTTTGTTTTATGGTGCCGTTGAATGCTTAAATCTTATTGGCAGATGAATGTTTTAAGGTGTGCGGTTATGTTCAGAGAATCACACGGCACAATAGTTTATTACGATATATTACGTGCATCTCTTCAGTAAAGCCGATTCTTTGAATAGCGGTAAATCTCTGTCATCTGTTTTTGAAAAGGAACGCCAGCTTATACACAGAGCCGTAGATCACTGAGAAGCTGCGCCATTAAATCACCCGCGAAACTCAACGCGATGTGATCTCAGTGATCTACGTCTCTGTTCATAAGCTGGTGTTCCTTTTCAAAAACAGCTGATGGAGATTTACCGCTAATCAAAGAATCGGCTTTACTGACGAGATGCACATAACATATCGCCCAGCCCTAGTTCTAGCAGTTAATGGCTACATTACATTAAAGTTTTTTACAGCCTGAAACAACCAAAACCCACAACAACACTGGCCAAACAAAAGAATGTAGTAAACAATAAGATAAAAATAACAGGTCGTGTCCATGTTTTTGTCAAATAAGAACATTTTATGTACAGAAAGCACATGCTCCATCTCTCCCTCACATTGTGCCGTGCGTATGACAGGGCCCTGTGTTTATGCTAGTGAGTGTTACTTCTGTGTATGTATGTTACAGCTCTGTGCCATGTCTGTGAAGAACCCATCAGACCTGCTCAATGAAAACACCTATATCCCACCTTCACTGACCCTAGACCATCTCTGCTTATCACATGAAAGAAAGTTGGGCCTGACAGAGACTTGTGGCTCAAATCCTTTCTCTCTAAAGGCTCAACTTAATTACGACAGCACAAACTCTCTCCAGCTTCTCAAAGGCATTATGGGAGGACTAGATGATGATGACACGTCCCTCCGGCACCAGGAAGATGAATGGAGCAGAAATCAGGAGAATGAACACAGTCTTCCAGGCTCCGAGAACAACGCCAAGTGGATGAAGGAAGATCAGAATCAAATATGCAAGTTAGCAGAGCAGCAGCAGCAAGACCAGAATCTCAACCTGCTGGAAAACAAGGAGTCCACTGACAGAAACCCAAACCAGAACTCACAGCGGTGCCATGAAGAGAAGAACAAGACCCTGAAAGCGCTCTGCTCTGACCTGCACAGTTGGGCAGCCGATGAACCTCTTCTGATTTACTCTTCTAACACTCTGATGGAGAAGGAACAAGAAAATCAAGAGCAAATGAGAGACGAGGAAAACTTAAATCCCAGTGGAGGCGAGAACACAGATTCATCTGAGATTCAGAAGAAAGGAGGTGACGGTGGCAGCAGAAATGCTTGTTTGCTGTTCAGTAAGAACGGCGTTCCCAGCGACGAGGACTCCAGCTGCATGTCGCTGTCTCAGGGAAGCACTGCGAGCAGCACCCCGGACGGAGAGTCAGGTGGGTCAAGCAAACATGGCAGCTCATTTCTATGACCATAATCAGGTGGCTTGCTTAGTTGGGGACACCTGCTTTCCAGTGATTATCATCGTCTTGACTACAGAGACCGTCTCTGAATTTGATAAATAAATAGTTTAAACTCGTCATTATACATTACAGAAGTTGTATCTGAAGTGACATTTACACAGACTGTTGAATGAGATGTCACTGCAAATTGCAAATGCATAAATAATGTTCTAAGATTACAGTTTAAATCCTTTTTTGAACATACAAATAAGAAATGTTGGGAATAATACAGTGATAATGTATATGAAGGGGTCATATGATGCTATTTTAACAATCATTATTTGGTGAAACAGAACATGTTGACATGCTTTAATTTTTACAAAATATAAAAACATTTTGACTGAAAACTTTATTTTGTGCTGATGTTTCTGTAAAACTTAGGTCTTTAAATCTTCCTCACGAGATCCACTTTCCTGTTGAAGTTTAGCTCTAACCCTGATCAAACACACCTGAGCATGCAGGTCAGTGTCCCCAGGATCAGTAGAAGTTAAGGATAGTTTGATGAAGGTTGGAGTTAAACTCTGCAGGAAGGTGGATCTTTCGATCCCTGCTGTAAAATAAAGGGTAAAGAACATCTTGTTTGATTTTTGGTTGTAGAGTCCTACTGGGGTGGCAGTGCGTTTGAAACGGACACGGACCTGCCCGCTGGTTGGATGCGAGTGCAGGACACATCAGGCACCTACTACTGGCATATTCCCACAGGTACCACACAATGGGAGCCACCGGGGCCCCTGGAGGAGAGACCAGCCAGCACGTCACCTGCGGTCACACCTGCTGATGAGCCACAGGTGCACACACCTAAAACTGTGTCCTGTTAATAATATTCCATCAATATGACATCATAGCTCTCAGGTGTGAGTGCTGAAGTGTGTAAACATGAACACGTTTGTGTTTAGATGACATGGAGTGGCGTTTCTCATCCAAACACATTCATTGAGGAAGAGCACTGGCAGGTGGGTTCATAACTGAGCCACAGATAATCTCATTCTGTTTTTGTAAGTCCCTGTAATGCTTATTTCTTGTTTAGAAGGAGGACGGGGCTTCTGATGAGAGTCTAAAGGAGTTTGAGGGAGCGACTCTACGTTACGCCTCCATCAATCTCAGGTATACGATCAGTTAAACACACTTCTGTTGCGTGTATGAATTGGGCACGCACTTCTTCTCAAAAGTCAACTTAAGTTCTCAGTAATCGAGGATATGATCTTGGTCTTGTTAGTGCCAGGCTCCAGCATTTATTCCTCTCTCTGTCATCTCCCTGTTGTGTGCAGTTTTTCTCAGTCTGAGGAGGAAGAGGAACAGACTTATTTCAGCAGTAATGGGGGGTCGAAGGTAAGCACACGGCTGACTGACCACATACACTCTATCAAAGAAGCGTGTTTTCTCAATGATTGCGTGTGTTATGCAGTGCTTCGCAGTGCGTTCTCTGGGCTGGGTGGAGATATCAGAAGAGGAAATGGCTCCTGGCAGGAGTAGCATTGCTGTTAATAACTGCATCCGACAGCTGTCCTACCAGAAACACAATCTAGATGACACCGCAGGCATCTGGGGCGAGGTGTGTGTTTAAAAATTTATTAATTCTAGAGATTTCCACACATATGCAATCTAAGCATAATTAAGAACAGAATTAGCATTGCTTAATTTTCGAAAAATGGGAGATTAATTAAATGACTATATTTAACAAAAGAAACCACAGTGCAAGTCTAACGCTGTTCTTTAGAAAAATCCTCCAAGTTCTGCATCTTCTGCATTCGTTTTGATGGATTGTGATGTTAAGAGGCAGAAGCACACCACATGCCTTTGTCTGTCTTGCTGTGCAGGGGAAGGAAATGCTTCTGGTGCTGGAGAATGAGACTCTGAACCTGATCGAGCCTCACGGTCGAACGCTGCTGCACTCCCAGCCCATTATCAGCATCCGTGTGTGGGGAGTTGGACGAGATGATGGCAGGTACGTCCGTTAGGAGGTTAAGCTTAAAGAGCCACTGAATCTGATTCTTGATCTTCTTTTTTGCTTTGAATTAACAGCATGAGTGTGACCTCAGACTGACACAGAGTTACTGGAAATAAAATGGTTTAAGTTGTGTTTGATCAGTTGTGCATCACTCTGTCTGAAGCTGATGTAGATACTGCTGAATTATGATGTTGTGTTTTTGTTCTGTCTGTCCTGCTGCATCCTGGATCCCAGGGAGAGGTAATGTGCTACTGTATTGTATTGTTCGTTAGCTTATATATACTTACTACATTATCAACTGCACCCAAAAATGAAATGTCCTAATTTTCACCCCCACGTGTCGATTAAAATGTCCTGTCCTAACACAAAAGGACAATTTTGGAGGAATGTTTGTCACTTTTACATTCAACAATCGTTCATAAAGACCACAGCTGTTAAGCTTCTGAACACAATCTGTGGTGCACCATATTCTCTTTCTTCTGAATGCATGTGATGGCTTTGTTTGAGGAGCAGAAGTTATTCACTGAAAAACTTCCCCTCTAGTTCAGCTCTCAAATATTATTTTATGTTCTTCTCAAAGTAAATCAGATTTGGATAAAATCACAGGAGTCTTTGACGACTGTGGTGACTGAACTGCTGTTGTCTGGGAAAGATCTGTGTACAGATTTAAAGTGTCACTAGATGATATTTTGCATTCATTAGCATATCCATGACATCATTGTATTGTATTTGCATTCTGTGTATTGTCAGCCCATTGCATCTCTGCTTCTTTTCTACTTCCAGGTCATTTACTGGTTGCTGCTCTGTTGCTAAAATACAGATTTGTGTGTTCTGACAAAATTACCATACACTTATTAAAGACAGTGGTAGAGCTGTAAAATAAACACTAGGCACTGCACTGCAGAGCTCATTAGACTACATGTTTAATTAAATCACTTTGTCATTTGTTAGTCACACTAATTGTAATTTCTATGTGTTGTACATTATTTAAATACATCAACTTATAGAAGTACTTTACTATTGTTACATATTTACAGTGAAAAAATATGCTTAATGTCGAATTTACTTGGGTAAATTAGGTATTTGTCTTACTCCAAATATTGGAATAAATTAGGGTTAGGGAAATTACTAGATGTTCCTCTTCATCACTGCATCAGCCGCTGATGCTAACTGCCCCTTGGATCTGATGATAGTCTGAAGCCTGTAGAGAATACTAGCACTACCCACTGAGGCATTGCTTCCCTGACGCCTCATCATGACTTCTCTTCAGGAAGACCATTCATTCATCAATGGATGCAGCGTTATATTTCAGAGTATGAATTCAGGAGTAATATTCTTGTGTATAGTGGTTCAACACTGAGGTCCTCGCTCCATAGAGTGGAGTATGTAATGATCCTCATCCAGCATGTTCTTATGAGCGAAGTGCACATTCACTCCGTGGGCCACTGTTGATCTTCATAAATCCACCATAAAAAAAAATCATAGTTTGCCATAAATCTTCAGTTTATTTAGCTACAGTGATTTGCTGGAAGAACTTTATATTTATAATGTGGAGCATATTTGGAGTCTGGGCACATGAGCGCCCTCTGGCCTTCAGGTGGAGAAGTATTTACTACTGATCACAGAACCATGCTTCACTGATGAGCTACGCTTAGAAAAAAAATCAACCTTTGCCAAATTGTGATTCCAATTGAATTCTGATTAATTGTGTAGCCCTAATTTAGCCTGAGAAGTATCATACTTCAAATGGTTTCATTCATATGAAATCAGTCAGTGAGAAGAATTCTCACGAGGCGTCAGAGAAGCAGAGTGGGTGAGCACTATCTGCCAGTAGCGTCATGTGACTCTTCATGGGCTCAGTCTTCACACCAGCATCAGCCATAATGTGGCATATCAAGACGTTTGTTCCTGGGCACGCCTGTTATGGATGTTGATGAATTGAAGTGATATGACAGCATGAAGATGTTTATATTGGTCTCTTGTCTCTGACTTCAGGGACTTTGCATATGTGGCCCGAGACAAGCTGACTCACGTGCTCAAGTGTCATGTGTTTCGGTGTGACACCCCTGCAAAGAACATCGCCACAAGCCTGCATGACATCTGCTCAAAGGTGAAGACGTCATAACTGCTGGCTAAAAATACTCCTGTTCTTGATTAAATATGAAAAATATTGTGCACTCAGCTCTGTGTCCAAAATATTCTCTGTTTATGGAAACAGCCATGTGTCGAGTGTTTAAAGGGATAGTTCTGTTAGCATTTACTCGCCCTCCGTTCTTTTTTAAAAATTTTACAAACATTAAAACATTTAGATGCTTAGCAGTTGATCATAGCCATTGAATTTCCTTGTATGTTTTGTCATTGGCTACTATCAACTGTTGTTTGGCTACCAACATCCTTCAAAATATCTTATTTTGTACTCCACAGAAGAAAACGTTTTATTTTGATAGTCACTTTGTATTATTGGTGCATCCCTTCATTTTTGTAGTCATTTACTCATTTAGATCAGTTTGGATCAGCAAGATAGAGAACTGCAGATGCAATTATGTTTTATATTGCATCTGCAATATATTTATATTTTTTAAATTGTATTTCTCTAGATCATGGCCCAGAGGAAGTCATCCGGCAGACTGAACACTGACATCTCAAGACTGAGGGACGTCCCTTTTCAGGGTAACTTATGACATGAGTCTTCAGTATAGTAGCACAGTATGAAGCTGTTGACAGTGTTCGGTTGTTTTGATGTGCATCAGATCTCTCAACTTTCTGCAGTCATGGATAATAATGAAATGATATCACTATGACTGAATCAGATCTTTCTTCCTTCAGAGTTCCCAGCTCCCAAGAATGAGCTGGTCCAGCGCTTCCAGGTGCGCTACTTCGGTCGTGTGTCGGTGGTGAAGCCAGTTGGTAGGAAGTCCTCATTAACTGCTATTATACCATTATACATTTGAACTGCATTTTGTGTAGCTATGTCCGAACCTGTCGCATCAAAATAGCATGTTTCATGTTTAAATCAAAGTTATCTGGCTGAATTTGAAGTTGAGTCGTGTGGGTGGGTGTCTGTCTTTTGAAGGCATGGATGTGATTAACGTAGCATTGGAGACTGCTCTTAACAGCAAAGACAAGGCGGATTGGACACCTGTGACCGTGAACGTGGCGTCTGCTACACTCACTGTTCTGACTTCTGAGGTCAGCTTCCTATTTGTTGCTTTACTTCAGTATTATGTGTAACGCTGTATTTGTGAAAACTTGATTAAATAACCACGCCCATATTTCCTGTCTCATCCTCACAGACTGAGGAAGTTCTTTCTGAGTGTCGTGTGCGTTTCTTGGCATTTATGGGAGTGGGGAAAGATGTGCACACATTTGCATTCATAATGGCAGAGGGACCTGGAGACTTCATCTGCCACATGTTTTGGTGTGAGCCAAACGCAGCGAGTCTGAGTGAGGCCGTCCAGGCCGCCTGCATGGTGAGTAAGGATCATACAGCACAGATAAAAACTGAACAAAATGAAACCCTGCACCAAAGGCAGAATACCGAACATGGTTTTTCTAATTTTCCTGTATATTTCACCATTGAATGAAATGAAATAGCCGAAAATGTGCTTTTCATCTTTTTGTCTAGCTTTTCAAAGAAGAAAAATCTTTAAAAGATCTTAAGAAATCTTAAATTTCAGTCTTAAAATCCTTTAGAAACCCTGATTTCATAATTTCGGACCAGCGATCCAAACCATGATCTTCTGATCATCTCTCAAACACGTGTAATTAAACGTGTGTACGTCTGCTCAGAGCCTGATGTGACGCTAAGCATTTTCCACATCACAGTTTTTACGAATATGAGCGCTGGCGTTGATTTAAGGCCCTTCATCACAGAACCATCAGCCGTCTTTGATTGTTTCTGGGTGCAGAAGTCACAGTTCGATTGGTGTAATCTGGCAAGCCTAGTTCAAGCTGAAATGTGTTGCTCTAATGATTGAATGCTGTCGCTCACAGCTGAGGTATCAGAAGTGTCTGGACGCCCGGCCTCCCAGCAGCGGCAGCTCCTGTCTCCCCGGGCCGCCCGCTGACTCGGTCGCCCGCAGGGTCGGCTCCAGTGTGAAGAAGGGCGTTCAGAGTCTGCTGGGTAGCTTCAAGAGATCTGGATCTCAGACACCCTGAGAAGGAAACCCCTTCCTCCGCGGTGCTCCCTGTTCTGTGTGTGTTTGTGTGTTCAGCAGGAAGCAGAGGACATCACCTGATACCCCATCACTACACCTCACATTTTCAGTTACTGTCCCTGTGTTTGTTTACATTAGCAGCAGTACTGTAGAAGTACTTACACTACTGGGTATGAATGTGATCTTCATTGTAATCGATGTTATGTGAACTACACTCTCTAACGACACTAAACATTACGCGCATGCTATCAAAAAAAAACACTAAAATGAGCTTATATACTATGCAATGTGCTATTTTTTTTTTTTTTTTTTTTTGTAGTTCTTCCTCTGGCTTTGCATCGTGACATATACCGCTAGCTTTGTCTGCTTTCCTTGTGTTCTGAAGAACTGCTACCTCTTCCCCAAACTCAATACCGAACCGTGACTGAAATCAGTAGCAGACTCAGAGTTGGTAAAACGTTCGCTGTCATCACTCCCTCAGGCATTCAAATGTCTGTTTTTGACTCCTTAATGAAAAAAGCTGCAGTTCTGCATTTATTCGGCTTGCCTTGCAAGTCACAAAGCCTTTTCATTTCTTCCGTTATATTTAATGTTTGTTAAAAATGAATTTGAACTTTTATTATACGTTACTGTATAGTGACCCACTCTGTCGGTTTGTTAACTTAATTAGACTATTTTATTCATTTGTAAAATAGCATTAACATATCCTAGTCTTCCAAAGTGTAATTGCTTATTAAGAAAGCCCTGCTTTAAATAAGCACGCTTTTAAAAATTAGTTTTATTTCTTTTGATTTTTTTTGTGCGTTTGATGGCTTTATCCTGATGAAAATAAAAATTATTTTTGATTATGATCTGAAACACAAACATAACATCAGCTCAGAGACATACGCTGATTCTCTCGAGGGTGCTCTGCATTTCTTCAGTTTGTACATACTGCTTTGTCATTAAAAATGTTTGTTTTTTTGGTCTCTCTGCGATTGTATATTGAAGTCTGTTTATCTGCACATATTTACTCATGGGGGGATTCTTTGGAAATGTATCTTAAATGCATTGCAACGATGGATGTCTTGCTGTATATAGATTTATTTTATTATTTTCTTTCAGATACAACATTGTAACATATTGTCTTAAACTTTTAAAGAATGTGTCGAATTCATAAATATCATGTTCTTTGATTATTCTGGTTAATGTACATACATTTAATACACTAATAGGGCAAGACTGCTAGATTTTCCATAAATTTTTCTCATCCACCTTCAAGTCTAATTACACCTGTCGTTAAAGGGAATTTTTAAATGTTTTTTTTTTTATCTGTCTTGTGTATCTGAATGCTTCACCTTGGCCCTGTTTACTTATCCTTTGTGTGTAGGTCTAGATAATGTAATGTGATGCTTAAATGCAGTGCTGTTGGTAACACTCTAGAAAACCTATATTGAATAATAAGCGTTCATGTAAATATTACATCCAGAATGGTAGCAAGGAAAGAAGTTCCTTTGTTTCAATGAAATGACGTGAGGGTATTTGATGTTTGTGTGCTAAAAAGCACAGCTATAAAAACACAAGCTTCAAATGTTACCCGTTTATGGAGAAAATTCAGATTGGTAAAATGGTACAAGTACATAAGCTTTTTTTTAATGCATCAAAATTTAAGCGATATTAGATATTCTGAAAATGTAAGGTTCAGTCCTATAAACATCACCGATGTCGGATGTTTTTGTCTTCAAATTTTTTTAAGGCGCGTTAAAGTGATTTCTTAAAATGTAAATTGGATGTTCTATAGATGCATATAATGTGACTGGATGGAATAAAAAGTTGAAAATCCCATTTAAAGCTTTTTTTGTTTCTTCAATCACTTTTAACAATACAGATTGTAGCAAAGCACTGAACATTATCAAATAGAAGAACAGAGTGATGGTAATGTATAATG
>JAUMHG010000050.1:155663-175691 GCA_032359395.1 Enteromius anoplus
AGTGATGGTAATGTATAATGACGAGAATTAAACTTTATTTATCAAATGCAGAGACGGTCTCTGTAGTAAAGACGACGGTTATCACTGAAAATCAGGTGTCCCCAACTAAGCGAGACAGCGGCAAGGAACCAATCTTAGCTTTATCAGCCTAACTGCCTAATATTACAGAAAAAAATAACTTAATTCACCTAACACTTGAATATATTTGATTTCATTTTATCCCTGATTTTTCCACTGGTCTTCACTTCCAGAATCCTGAGCCCGCAAATACGCATAACCTTTATATATTATATGCAAGTGTGAACTCGTGGAATTATTTATTTATATGCTTGGATGAATACGTTCAGATAGTAGACAGAAACTGATAGTCATTCATGGTTTATTGGTAAGAAACAGTATCAAGACTTGAAGCTATGGTTAAGTGCTATCAAACAATGCATTAAATGATGAGCTGGGACTACTTTACGTGCGATACAAACAGATCAACATGAAAACAGGTTTTCGTCCATCGATGCCGTTTCTCACTGTTATCTAGGCAGCGCTGCGGTTCATTCAAACTTGATGCCCTGGGCCAATGGCAGATCTTTGCTGTAGTTGATCGTGCTGCAAGAAAAGGGCATCTCAGGGATGGTTTATGCGACAACAGGACAGTTATTGTTTTCATTTTATCTCCACCTTTTTCCTAACAAGCCTACTGAGTTTTAAATCACTTGGTTTGAAGAACCTCAACTGAAGGACAAATTAGGTTTGTTTTCACATGGATGCTATAAAACGTAATTGTTACGAAATCTAGACAGATGGAATGATATTTAACACTGTGGACAGAAGGAGGATCTTCAGGAGTTATTCGTGCTGTGGGAAGTTATTTATTAATTCTTTTACACTTAAATGTACTTTTAATGATTGATGGGCGAGTAGAACGATGTCACCTCACTGTACCTGGTTTTTGAACATGCTTATTATGATGTTCATAAAGCAAACCTTTTGCTGATTGTTTACAGTGAAAACGGAAATTACGCCCATAATTTGCACAAAGCATCATGGGGCGTAGGAAAAAGGCGGATGATATACAATAAGTTTTATTTCAAGCATGCAGGATCATTTCCTGAGGATCTGATGTAGATCGACACTCACCATGTGGATCTTCTCATGTACTGCTTCCACGAATCACTGCCAGACTCACGGCCACCTCCTGTGTGTTTCTCTCCTCCTGCGCACACAGATACACAGGACAATCGGCTCAGTCTTATAGATGGAGCTTTTTAGAGATGTTCCTTTTCCACTGAAATGATCCTGGAGCTTCGACCCTCTCTCAGAAGCGGTCTGTTTGAGACCCGAGTGAAGCATGACCTGTCAGCTGTATCTTTGTTCTATTATATTAATCAGTGCTTGTCCTTTATTAATTACTTATGCTGACTTACCTACAAATCACCCAGTCATTTTTCCCCAAACAGACCTATTCAAGCGGTCTGGTGATATTTTGTTTTTCTGCAATATATTTAAAATTATAAAAAATAAAAAAAATCCAACATTGTGCAGCCCCACTATGAACTGCTATAGAATTAATAAAGTTCAGATGATTGCTGTGGAAGCTTAAAAACTTACAAAAACTCAAAAATGGGTCTCCTACGGCCCGAGGAATCTAGAGACGTCAGAGTCATGACACAATCACCTGAAGCTGTGTCTGTGAAGGTGTGAACCTAATGGTCCATAAATTAAGAAATAAAAAAGGCACAGTATTCCTCAGGAACATTTTGCAGATGGCTCTCCAGCGGAAGGCCATTAATATATTCTAGTGTTTATAGTCCGTTTTTCTTCAGGTGTAAAGTTCTTTCTCACAGACACAAGAACTCTGGTTAAGATTACTTATTTTATGACTGCTCTGGTCATGGAGACATGGGACAACAATCTAGAGACATCTTCCTGAGAACTGTCAATATACAGACTCAACTCCTGCATGGTATTAATTGGACCCAGAAAACTCTAGTTATTTTTTCCTTTTGATAGCTTGTGTAGCTTGGTTTAAAGATAACTAGTGCTAACCGAGGTGAAGGCATACAAACCTTGTTCAGCCTTCATCAGAAAAACGACAAGTAATTCACTGAACCCTGACAGATGGGACACTGTTGGACTCAAGGAATAACAACAATAAATTCAACCCTTATTTTGGTCTCTATTTCTTTGCCTCTGAGCTCCATTTAGAATAGCTCAGTGACTGACAGACCCAGCAATGGTGTTTGTTAGTGTGTGATGAATGTGTAGATACGCACCAAACGCTCCTCCGATCTCTGCTCCGCTGGTTGGAATGTTGACGTTCACAATGCCGCAGTCAGAGCCTTTGGGACTAAAGACAGGTGTTACACTCCATTCATCTCACTAAATTAACTCAACATGTAAACAGCACTCCTGCACACGTACCCTAACCAGCGGAACACTCGACCCATGTCTTTAGTGAAGATGCTGCTGGAGAGCCCTTGCTTCACTTCATTATTCCAGGCAAATGCTTCGTCCTCCGTCTGAAACAGAGGGAAATTATTACCAGCAACATTCTAATTATATGACATGAAGTATGCAAAACCAGGATGTAATAAAGAAGCCCACCTTGAATTTAAGCACGTAAAGGATGGGCACGAAGGTCTCTGTGTGAACTATGGGAGCGTCGTGTGGCAGTCCAGTGATGATGGTAGGTTCCACATAGTTCCCCGGGCGATCCATAATCTGAATCAGAATTCAACGCATCAATCATTTACATATATAATGAAATTCCTGTGCCTCGGAGTGAGCAGAAAAAAGCAATTCTGAAGAGACAGTTCACCCGAAAAAGAAAATTCTGTCATTGATTATTCACGCATGTGTTGTTACAAACCTGTAAGACCTTCTTTCACCTTCGGAGTCAACTTGAGTCCTTTATGATGACCCTAACCTTGACCCTGCCATAGAACACCTGTTGATGCTATATTTTTTTTATTCATTTAGCCACGGTGATGAATAAATAATTGGGGTTGCATTTGATTTCTTCTAAACGGAGAAATAAATAAAAAAAGTAACAAGTAATGATCAAGCAGCTTTTCAGCCGGAGAAGGTACTTTCCCTCCATGCAATAGAAAACACCTCTAGTTTTGTTTTTTCCAGTTCTACTTTTTTTTATAACATTCGTTTTTGGGGTTTTTTACGAAATAGCATTAATCCAATTCAGGAGGCCTCCCCGAGTCATGTAAGGCTAGATGGAGGTGCTTTATAAAGTCTTATACCTAAAATGGCTTGAGGGAGAGTAAATCATGGTCTAATTTTCATTTTTAGGTGAACTAACCGTTTAATGAGAAGCCCTGATTTAGAGGAACATCAAAGTCACAAATGTAGGGCATTAACAGTCAGAAGACTCCCTGTTTCTAGTGTAATAATAACATACCTTTCCTCCACACACAAGAGTGCCGCCCTGCTGCTTTGCTTGCTCTACAGCCGCCAAATACTGCTCTACAGCCTGTTTGGTGTGCAGAGGCCCATAAAGAGTGCTTGCTGTTAAAAAATGCAGAAGAATTAATGCAACAGACATGCAACACATTGCGTATCATTTATCGAATGTGCATCCTAGGGATGGGCTTTTTTCAATGAAACTGTATTTCACCAGGAAAAAAAGATCATCATTTACACTGTCGCCATTTAAGAGCAAGCCCATAATAATTGCACAATTATACCACATTATATCCCGTTTATAAAAGCAGTGGACCTCATGCAACCTGAGCAGAAGGATTTTTTGTTGACACTAACCTATTAGTTGCTTTGCTAGCATGCATATTACTAGAATATTAGCCATTTATTAGTGCTAAGAAAGCACATGTCAATGCCTTCTTCTACATGACCTTATCCCACCCAATACGTAAGGAATAACGTCCATCCAGCAGGTTATCGCAGGATATTATCGGCAGCCCAACGCAAAGCAGAGACCGAAGGGCTTTATTCTACGATAACCTGCTGGGTGAACATTATCCTGCTTATTACACAGCTTCAAAGTAAGAGTTAAGATTCGTTTTTTTAGTTTGAACCGGGGAGACAGTCGATTCATCTTCTATCCACTGCTGAAATCTGATGTTGAAGATAATGTTGAAGTCCTCCATTTTAACTTGTGGTTAAGCATTTTATGCTGCAAGATGGCACTAAACTGTCAGCGACAGCGGAGTGATATAATTACCAACGATCAAGATGATTTGTAGTACCCGGATGAGCCGGTGTTATCTGGTAATAACTAACCATGGAATATGGCGACTGACCAATCAAAGCCGTGTCATAACTAAACTTAAGAACTAATGCACTAACTATTAATAAGCAGCAAACTAAGGATTTATTGAGGGAAATAGTTAATAGTTAACAAGTGATCTGCTATTACCTATAAAAATAAAAAAATAAAAGTTTGTGCTAAAACTATCTAAAGCTCTATTTAAAAAAAAACACTCCTCTCCTGTGCATATGTTAGTGATAGAGCCCCATGATTCTCCACTGAACTTACGGTCCCAGGGGTCACCGATGCGGATCTGCTTGTAAGCTTTGGCGATCCTCTCCACAACATTGTCATGTACACTTTCATGCAGCATCTAATCCAGCAGGAAAACAGATGAACAACAATCAGACTGAAACCGAAACCTGTTTGGTATCCATTCTTCAGCACGCTGTACTGACCAGTCGTCTGGTAGTAGTGCAGCGCTGGCCAGCCGTTCCCACAGACGCAAAGACAGCAGACGGCACAACCAGATTAAGATCAGCATCCTCAAACACTGTAGCAAAAACATTAGGAAAGGACTTTGTGAACTGTACTAATGTAAGACTTGTGGATTACTTTCATCACATGTTGTTGCAGCCCTAAGACTAATGCAATTAATTCATTTAAATAAAGAAAATGCAACAAACCTATGATGGCATTATTTCCTCCCAACTCCAGCAGCTGACGACCTGTATAGAATCACATAATTTACACTTATTATATGCAACAGAAATGGCTTGGTTTCAGAAAATGTTGTGTTAGCATCAGCGCAAAGGTCTGCAACGTGTCTCCACAGCATTACTGCAAAGAACAGAAACACATCAAGCACTCAGCGAACTTTAGAATTTAAAACAATTAAAATTCATTTTCATTCTTCACCCGGCCCTACAAGAACCACGATGTTCATCTCGCAGTAAACTTACCTTTGGTTTAAGTACATAAAGAAACGTCTGGCATCTGGTAACTAGCACCCATGAGTGATTGAAAGAACCCAATCTAAGAGTCTTCCTAATACTGTTTGGTGGCTCAGATGCAGAACACCCCATGATGCAACAGGCAGAACTACCAGAAGTGATATTCTGAATTCTTGCTGTATGCAAGAATAATAATGAATAATGATATAATGAAGGTATTGTCAGAGCACTAATACACAGAGAAGCCATGATGAAGGATGGGTTTGGCTTGATCTCAAAGCTAAAGGCATGTCACACGAGTGTATCATGTTGATATTTATGTGATGTGTTATAATTCTTTTTATTATTCTATACAAAAATCTTGACCTTTAACACTAGCTCCCTTTATTCTATTCATCTACTGGTTTCCTTTTTATTCAAAAAAACATAATAACTGCCCTCTGATACGATCTCTTTATTTTATTTCTATTCTATCTGCTTTTATTATTATTATAAAAGAAAAAGAAAAAGAAAAAGCAAATGTGTACTGTTAGACTAACTGGGACTAGTCTTTGTTTTGAACCGTCACTTTGGATAAAAGCGTCAGCTAAAAGACAACATGTACAAGTAAATGTAAATATAAATGGTAAAACTCACCGAACCGTTCTTGTACCATCATGGCCACCTGTTTGCCCACCTGAGTGCTGCCTGTGAAGGACAGGAGACCCACTCGCTCGTCTTTAGCCATGGCCGTGCTGCGAACACACACACACACACACACACACACACGACTGAAGGCTTTTCTCTTGTGAAGTGCTGAACTGAGAGGAGCACAAACGTGCTTTATTTCATACCCAATGTCAGCACCACCGCACGTCATGGAACAGATGGCTCCAGGAAGATGATTGCGCTCCAGCACCTCAGCTACAATCCTGCGCAAACATGAAGAACAGCCTCGATGAATTAAAACTACATCATCAGCCCAAAGTCTGTGCTTTTAAACGCCTGACGTGTGGGAATGAGAGAGTTCTGGGAGATAATGATACATCATTCTGATGTGTGATATTTATACTGGACATTTATAATTCATTTCATCAACACAGAAAGACATTTATCTTCGTCCATTTTCCATTCTTTTTTAACATCGTGTAACCTTAAAAGACTAAATATTTTATCATATTTAAGATATTTTGTCTTTATAATAGGGAAATTAGTTTGGGTGTAATGCTCGGACAACTTGCAAAACCAACATGACAAAGAACTGGGATAAAATCGTGATATTTAAAAAAAAAAAGAAAGAAATTTAAAAAAAAAGATTGTGATATATATTTTCCATATCACCCAGCTCTAGACAGGAACACTGAACTGAAGAGACCGACAGCCTCAGCTATCATAAAAGAAAAAATCTTAGAATGCATTCTGTTCATGATTTAACTCAGTTCATGATACTAAAACTAAGAACTCTGAGGCTGACGTTTAGCCATTGGCTGGATTCACACACAGTATGTTTTTACTGATCCACTGACATTCTGACTGACTTCTCGTGGTGTGAAGCTCCGCTCTATACAGGTGTGTTTCGCCAAGCTGCTCATGATCACAGAACAAGCAAGGTCCACTCAAGTATTTCTATCTAGTGTACTTGCTCATGTTTCCTGCTGTAACACGCCATAGCTGGTCACATGCTCTGCTCTGATAAAAATAACTTTGTAAGACTATAGATTACTAGGATAATTGAACAACAAATAGATATGTTATATTTGATTCTTTTGCATAGAACTGAGTGATAATAAAAGACTGATATTTAATTTTAATATATTTTCTGTCCAATTTTACAATTTAACTTTCAATTAAAGTGTGGCTATTTTATTGGCTTTTATTTTTTTAAATTAGTATCATTAAAATTACTGAGTTAAATTAAACAAAATGATTTTATATTTAAATAATAACAATAAAATAATAAATAGTTATTATTTTCGTTTTTTTGTTCGAGTGCATCCATAATTTCAGTTACTGGTCTTATGGCAAACTATTCATCCAAACCTTTTTAATTAAAATTTTTTTGACTTGATATCTTGAATCAGAATGTGATAGCATGCTCTTCCTACTGATATATGCATGGCTGCAAAGCAACTAAGACTTCGGGGTAAATAGCTGCATGTGAGATGACAGAAAGCGCACCTGGTGACGGCGACGCTCGTGAGGGGTGTTGTCGGCGCTCCTTTCCTGTCAAACAAAGAAACGAGTTATTGACTGCACACTGACTGCTTTAACCTGCACCGAGAGAACTGAGGTCTAACCAAAGACAGACGTTTCCGCAGATCAGAGCAATGGCGTTGTTCCAGCCGTACACAGCCACGGGAAAGTTAAAGGCGGTGATGATTCCTACCAAACCCACAGGATTCCACTGCTCGATGAGTGCATGCCCCGGCCCTAAGAGCACACGGACACAACACTCAGTCTGCATTCGACTCTCTGACCTGCATCCGAATCAGAAAAGCTCAGGACTCACTCTCTGAGGGTAAAATGGGTCCGCCGATCATACGGGACAGTCCTACAGCATAGTCACAGACGTCCACATACTCCTGCACCTCACCAACACCCTCCACGTAGATCTTGCCCATCTCCAGAGACACCTGCACACAGAAGAGCGCTGTGACGCTGCTCACGCCTGACCCTCTACAGCCCTCTCACAGCTGACTCACCAAGCTGCCCAGAGCCTTGATCTTCCCTCTCAGAGCGTCCCCGATCTGTCGCACGATCTCGCCTCTCTTCGGAGCAGGAACCTAGATGACGTGTGAAGAAATGTGTTATTGTTCTTCTCCAGATTATTTGATTAGGGTCAAAGCACTGAAAGAGGAGTTATTAGGGCTGTCTCTCTCATTCGGTGGTGTTAAATAAGACACAGCAAATGAATGTAAAGAATCTGGATATCTTAAGCAGTGTTGCTTCTTTTTTTGGCCACATTTACACGCTCCCAAATAATCCATCAGTAATTAAGACTGAAAGTTCAATCAGACTGAATGTCAACACCTTAATCCGATTTGAGTTCGATCTGAATGAAATTTTGATCTTATTGAAAGGATTGGTTTATTCCTTTTCTAATATGATCAAGAACGCATGTAAATACTCAATCGGACTGAAAACCAGAATGTTCTTCCCGCTCACAGATGAGTGATTTTCACGGTGTGATAATTATAATCCGCTGTGACATGCTGCTTATGTGTAACATTTATGTATAACGTTAACAAACAAAACGGATAACGATTAAGTAAAGAAACTGTAAGAGAAAGGTTATTATGCGCAAATAGTGAGAAACTCTTAATTGAGTTTACATGACAAAACAATCAATTCCAATTTGAAGCTTGTGACATAAGCGTGCACATCAACCCAAACCCTTTATTTAGATTTCATATAAACACTATATTTAGATTCATAAACTTCAGTCTCAATGAAACAAGAGTTGTGCATGTAAACAAAGCGGTTGAAGCTCATGATAAAGATTTCTACACTGACTACAGACTCTGGCTGTACTTTAAAGCCGTTGCTTTAAGCAGTTAATCAGAAGAGGAATATAAAGTGGTTTGAGAAAGTTAGAAATAAAACATGGAAATCCAGTGATGAAATGCCATGATGTGTGTCAGCTGTAGCTTACATCTGCCCACACTTTCCACGCATCTTGTGCTTTCTGTACAGTTTCCTCATATTCTGCCATGGTTGCCTGTTTAAAGACAAAAATCATTCAGGGACGGAGTCACGTCTTTTAATGAACGCTTATCCACGTATTGTGTTTACGAACTAAAGCACAATTACCTGGCGCACTCGGGCAATGGGCTCATTGTTGGCTGGACAGTATGAAGTGACCACCTGTACGAAACAGAGAAGGCATTCAACAGCGTCCAGTACACAGAACAGCTTCCTGTAACACACGAAAGACAACTCTGCAAACGCTTTATTATCCTACTTCATGAATTATTAAAAGAGGGGGTTGCAAATTTTGGCATTTGTAAATGTAATTTATTCCTAAACTGACTAAATCTTTCACCTCTCATGTCCAGTTCTTAGTTTTTGTCAATAAATCCAGAAGTTGCATGTGAAGCGCCATTTAAAAACATTCACAGACTGTTAAATGAAGCTCAGAGGAAGCATGAATTACTGAGTAATCTTCCAAGATCAGTTTTTTTTTTACTTAAAAGTGAAATGTTAAAAATGTGATGCTACTTTTACGGATGAAACTAAAATGCAAGTAGTCTTATTCAGAGAGCCAGGGAGTCATTTATTCATCCACATTTGTTCAAAAGGCTGCATCTGAAAACTTTGCTGCCTTATGAACCAACGATTTAGAAGGCACCTCATGAAACTGATTTGGGACAGGCTTCTGAGGCAGAAGAACCCTTCTTTAATGATCTACAATGATGACTCAATTAATGAATCATTAATACAATGATTAACTCAATTAATATTTCATTACTACAATAATAATTTCTCACTAGAAATAACATCAAAAATGCAAAAAGATATAAAAACGCAATAAGAAATATACATTTACCACCAAACGCATCTTTTTCAGGTGCTATCTTTATTTTTGGGCTCAATCATCACAAAAATAGAACGCACAGGATTGTGGGATATCAAAGGCAGTTTGTGGATGCAGCCGGTGTCTTTATGAGCTGGTCACTGAATCACTTTTTATTCGTTGTACAATAAATTATTCAGCTAACGTACTTAACACCACCGTGTGCTGCTCAGACAGGATCTTTGGAACTATTCTTGTTAGTCAACATCGTGTATAAAATATAACTCACTTAATATTAACCTAATAATTTGAGTACTAAATATTAATATTCAGTACATGGGTCAGTCTTCGGGTTAACGTTACTTGCATGTAATTATGCAGAATATATTGTCTTTATACTAGTAAGTAAGGTCTAACAAGGACACCTTAAAATAAAGTGTTAGCACTTGTTACTACCCTGATTATATCAGCATTTTTCACAGACTGTGAATGTTTTATTAGATAAGCTGATGTTTAATTTCAGTTAGAAATAACACTCTTTTCTGATCTCAACTGTACAGAAGAAACGTGAGGAAAAAACGGGTAAACTAACTTTAACCAGTAGCCTTGACCAGTGCTGTAAACTTTAGTTTTCACGAACCACAAGCCTATAAACTAATACAAGTGAACTAAAGCAGTATTTGAAGCGGTTAGGCTATATTTAGCGCGCGTCGCGTCTGTGATCCTCTCACCTGTCCCTGGCCGCCCCAGGATCCGTTATACACGCCGTCGTTGTCCTCGCCGAGGCCCAGCTCCTTCAGCCAGCTGTACTGCGGCCGGTTCACGAGCAGCGTCGACATGTTCACGGCTCCAGCTCCGACCCGCAGCGACACTTTAGTGCTCAGAGAAAAGAGCCGCGCCGCTCGCTGCGTCAGCACGCGCTGCATCCTGAACTGACGCACGCGCTCGAGCGCCACGCGCATGCTTTCGCGGTCACGTGCGTACGGCGTTTCTAATTGGTCAGCCAGCGACTCACCCCCTTCGAAGACTGTTGAAACACATACCTGTGACCCTGGAACCAAAACCAGTTGAAAGGGTCAATTTTGTGAAGTTGAGATTTATATATGTCACTTATGTGAAGGCTGATTAAATAAGCTTTCTGCTCATTTTTTTAGGATAGGACAATATTTAAATCTAAATATTGAAAATACCACCTTTAAAGTTGTCCAAATGAAGTTGGTAGCAATGCATATTACTAACCAAAAATAGGTTGTATTAAATATTCTCAATGAACATTATCTTTACTTAATATGCGAATGATTTTTGGGCATAAAAAAGGAAAAATGTATAGTGTTGACTATTCACAAAAATACCCTTGCTAGGGTTAATGCTCCAGGGTCACATCTGATCTGTTTCAGACACTATTGCATTTTATCAATATAACATAATCTCATTTAGTAGAACTCATCAATATCAAGATTAAATCATGTGTTCTGAGCAAAGCTTCATAAAACTAGTACTAAAACCTAGGATTAGGTGTTTCTCATAGAGATTGACATTGTTTACAAGAAAAATGATTTGTTGAAATGTAAGTTTTAGCTCTCATTTGAAATGTAATCATTAGCTGATGTACATTTTAGAATATAAATTCATATTTTATGATTTTTTTGTTGTTGTCATTTTCTTGCTAAAAACAAATTATATACATAAGCAGACATCTACAGTATATTTACGGTGCTAAATTGTAATTTGTAGGCCTCAATAAGTAAGCTAAGGTAAAATAGGATAGTAAGGTGAAAGCACACAAAGAATGGTTATTAAACATTTTTACTCAGTGTCATGATACACAGAGCAGTTCGTTGTTTCGTTGAACTCAGAGTTGTACTTTATTAAAGCATACACTCATAGACAAACTCTCTGCCTTATGTCTAAGCCTGCTCTCTGCTGGCCCCACCCCTAGACCAAGACGCAGAACAGCCAATCACAATACCTGTTCACCTATCACCACATCTCCCCTCTTTAAAGTGATGATGCCTCCCCAAAGTTACCACATAACAAGTTTTCAATTAGCAACATGGTACAAAGCAAATTACTTTTTAACCAGGTAACTGATATCAATATCAACTTTAGATATCAACAGACATCCTCTGCTTACAATCGTTAATTTCTTAACTAGATAACCTGACAACATCACAGAACATGGTAACATTTGCAAGTTCACTTTTTTTTCGTTAACAAACTTAAAGCATACTGTACAAATTAACAGGTGAAGAAAATCCTTTACATCTATATAGATATTTTTAACTACTACCCCAAAACATAATCCTTGAATTTTACAGGCTGTTTTACTTCTCTACCAGCAAGGGTTCTTTTGTGGGAGGATGTATATAAGTGTGTGGTGTACAGGAAGCTGGGGTAACAAACCCATTCATAGAGTCTGTAGGTAAATTGTCGTGGCCCAGAGGTTGCTACCGGTTATCAATCTCAGTTGGTTCAGACAATCAGGCTCAAACAGCAGAGTTTTCAGATGTTGAAGAAATAAGACTTTATTAAAGTAACAAAGCCGAGAAGAACAGCCGCCACATCAGACTGCCTCTGATCTTTCATTGTGAGTACAGAACATATAATACTCTTTCAGAGATGACACCTTTACCCTCCCATAGCGTTGATTGGTCAGCCACCCTTATTTCATCTGATTGGTTGATTATCACCTCATTTGCATAGTTGGCTGTAGTCCAGCATCTCCTCATCCTCCCTGTGCATTACCTCATAAGCGCTGCTTGAGGAGTTGTACGCCCTCCATTAATCCTTAAGGCTTCCGTTTGTTTTCTTTAAAAACCATTAAACACCTTACAGACCCCATACTTTTGAACAGTAGTTTATGTCTAGTGTAGGAAAATAAAATAATGGAAATCATATTGAGAAGAGGACTGGACATTAAACCTAAATAAACCCTTCATATGCCAGGAAAACCTTGTACAGGAGGAAGTGGTGGAAGTTATGTAGCATATTTACACAAGAGAAGTTAGAGATTCAGCTGTGAGAAATGGCTATAGTAGAGCATAATAATAATAATTTTAAAAAGTATTTATTTGTGTAGGAATAATGACCAAGGTAGAAATATTTGATTAACTTCATAAAGATGGCTTCAAGATGGCTTTGAGAAGTGGTAAATTAAAGTTAGACAGCAGATGGCAGCAAAGCAACATTTTCTATGCCAACTAAACACCAAACACCATGAAGGACAGAAGTAAATAAATATTAAACGGTCAATATCAGAAGGAAGTAAGATACTATAGAAAGACTCCTTGAGTGGATAGAGAGATTAAACAGGAGCAGTGATGTACCGTTTAACATGAAATTTTTCTGTGAAGAACAGGAGAGAGAATATAAGAAGAAATAGTTATTATGAGCAGATTAAGAATAAGACAGAGTCATTTGAATAGAACAGTTTATTATAAAGAGACGAGCAGCCAGAAGATGGATTGATGAAGACCAGCATCAGCTCCTGGCAGCTAGCGGGAGCGCGCAGACGCAGTATCAGTCAAGAAGCAGAAGAAGAGAACGCGTCCAATGAGAGCGGCCGTCGGCGAAGACGCTGCAGTTAATATGTGCGCGTCACTTCCGGCTGTGAGAAATGGCGGGTGATGGAGACAGAATGGCGGAGCTTGAAGATGGAGAGCTGGAGTCTGATCAGGAGGAGCGAGTTCAGGTGAACGAAAACCGGTTCTTTCTGTCTGTCTGTCTGTGTGTGTGTGTGTGTGATTAACCCTATCAGCGGCTCTCAGCTCTGCAGAAGATGTGTTAGGTTTATTAAAGCAGACTTGTTGCTGCTAGCATGCGCGCTTCGAGATAACGGAGTGCTGCTGAGCCCTGTTCACTTACTAAAACTTTCCTGGTCTTTAAAGTAAATGTTTGTCTCTGTAAACTAACTTACTTTTTCTCCGAGGAGACTATCGGTTTACTTCACCTTGTAAAGGCCTCTTGTTTTGCCCCCAGCGTTCAGAGACAGCATACATCGCGGCCAAAGTCATTCAAACAGTAGTATTTTCAGCAGCTAAACGTGGTTTGGAGTCAGTTTCTATCTTCTGCTGTAGTGTTTCAGTAGAAAACATCAGTTTACATTCATTTGAACAATAATTGGTTGCTCCACACAGAGATCTGATCTGATCATCATGAGTCTGTCTGGAATGACATGAAGAAACAGAACAAACTGAGACGGACTCAATCCAGAAGAACTGTGCTTTCAATACGCTTCAGGAAAGTTACCCGCAAAGCTCCTGAGAAACTGAGCACCGGGGCAAAAACTGCTTTAACCACAAAGATGCTCACAACAAATGTTTAACAGTTTCTGTAGCTTTAAAGGTATGTTTCTTGAAGCATCTTGGAAAGACAGTTCTTCTGGAACTGATATTTCTTACTGACAAACTACAGCAGAAGATTAAAATAACTAACTGCTGAAAGTATGTGTGTTCTAATCATTTTTGGCCTCTGCTGTACATTCATGGAGAAAAGCTACGTGTGTTTGTTGTTGACTGCGGCAGGTGTCCTGTTATCAGAGCAGAGGTCCATCTCTGAGCTCTGGGTCCGTCTCAGGGTACCGCAGCCTGAAGAACACCGACTCCAGCGACAGTGACTCCGCGTCTGAAGACGAGGCCGTGCCGTGGAGACACAAGCGGCTCTGCACCTCCAGCGCTCCCTCCGGACGCAGGGTCAACAACATCTGGGGCTCAGTGGTGCAGGAGCAGAGCCAAGAGTCTGTGGCCGCCGAGCTGGGTATCATGGGAATGGAGGGGAGCGTCAGCATGAGCAGCCGCCAGAGCGAGACCTATAACTACGTCCTGGCCCGAAAGATGATGGAGAAGGAGCGCGAGGAGGAGGAAGAGGGCTTGAGGAGCACGCTGGACGGGGAGCTGGAGGGATACATGCAGGAGAAGAGCTGTCAAGAGCTGAAGAGAAAGAGGCCGGCCAAGGAGAGGCTGGGCCCTCGGGCAGAGATGGACCTGAAGGGCCGCTACCAGCTCACAGAGGATGACCCTGAAGAGAGAGTGGTGGATGAGATCGCTCACAGGTCAGGAGAAACTGCAGGACATGCACAACTGGATTTATACCTGACCTGTCTGTATATGTGCACACTAACACTGCCGTACAAACAGAATTACAAAAAGATTTTTATTTCAAATAAATGCTGCTTAATTTGTTTTGTCAAAGAATCTTAACAAAGCTGTGTTCAGTTCTGGTAATAATCAGAAATGTGTGTTGAGCAGTAAATCAGTTTATTATTATGATTTCTGAAGACTGGAGTAATGATGCTGAACATCACAGAAATACATTACACTTTGAAATACATTTTTTTTTTAAATGATAAAAGGTGTATTTGCTGTCTGTTAAAGACTCATGGAGCCGAAGAAGGATCTGATCGAGCGAGTGGTGAGAGTGATAGGAAAGAAGAATGCCATCGAGCTGCTGTCAGAGACGGCCACCATTGAGCAGACCGGAGGACTCTACACTGTGGTACGTCCAGAACCCATCCAGAGTTCAGTACAGATGGAGTTTCTCACATAGAGCGCCAGATTCTGACTTGAGCTGGCTTGTTTTCCTCTTGCATAACTGAACACAAGCAACGATCTGTGAAAGAACCGCTGACTTTTTGCATATCAAAACAATCCTTGCACATTGTTAAAAAACGTTTCGCTGTTATCAGTGTTGTTTTGCAAAATATGAATCAGATGTGCGCGTATTTGTTTGTATTTGCTGCAGGATGGCAGCAGGAGACGCACACCGGGTGGAGTGTATCTGAACTTACTGAAGAACACACCCAGCATCTCTGAGCGACAGGTGAAGGTGCGTCAGCTCTGATGGGTTTATCAACATGTGCCCAAGTCTTCAAGAACACTTCAATGATCTGCATCACAATAAAAAACAGGGAGGAGCTTATCTGCCTAATGACATCAGTGGTGGGTGGGGCTTATTAGCTTAATGAGATCAGTGGTGGGTGGAGTTATGCATTTATCAGGCAGAGCTTATCAGCTTGAGATCATTAGTGGGTGGGGTTAAATATTTAAGCAGGGCTTCATAAGATCAGTGATGGGTGGAGTTAAGCATTTGTTGGGCGGAGCTTATCACCTGCTCAAACCTGCTGTCTGAACGGACTCTGGCATTTGTGTGCACGTTTTCCTCAATACATACAGCTTTCAGAAGTGTTTCTTTGCATGTTCTCTGCATACAGGAGATCTTTCATGATGAGAACCAGAAAGAATACGGGAACAAAAAGGCGGCTAAGAAGCGACGGAAGCGAATAGTGGCAAAGAAGATGAAGCAGGCCATCAGCACACTCAACCTCCAGGAGCATGACGACGTCTCGCGAGAAACGTTTGCCAGTGACACTGAAGAGGCTCTGGGCTCGCTGGAGGAGACCCCTGAGGGCCCGCCAGAGTCTTCGCTGGGCACAGAGGACAACCCTGTGGTGTACAACTCAACCGACCTGGAGGTTTTCTAACACGTGAGCTGTTTGGTGCTGCACGGTCCCTTCTAGTTGTAGCCTGAAAGAGCTCGGATTGACTAAAGATGAAACACAGCAGTCCTGACGGATAGCACTTTACGTTCTCTGCTGGTTGTTGAAAGACTGTAAGCAGCCGCCAAAGCTTGTACAGATCATCTACAGGAATTCCTGCCTGGTTAAGATGTTGTTGATAAATTGTGATCTTTCTGTTTGGATATATTTTGCAAGCTTTTGATACATTACTGCATTTTTGGAAAATTAATTGCAGCAAGAAAATATAAATGTACTTAATTCAGCTTGTGTTTTAGTCATCAGAGATGCTTTAAACGTTTGTTAAAGATGCGTTGTACAATAAAGCAGTACATACTTGATGTATAAAAGTCGAGCTGTACTTTTGATCCATTTCATTTGTGCTTTTTTTTTTTTTTTTTTTTTACTGTTTTTGCTTGCACTGTATGGTGCAGTTGAGCCGAACTGATGAATTTTCAGTACATGGTCAAATTTAAAAGGAATCTGGTAAGTTTAGAGATTAATGTAATAATCTCTTATCACGTGCAAAGTAATGCATCCCGTTTTTAATTTTACTAGAAAATGAGTTTAACACTGTTTTCCTGTTTGACCTGCGTCACGTGTGAACATGTTTACTGTAGCTCTAGACTGATGGTGAACATGGCTTTTAAACTGGAACTGAAATGCAAATTCAGAATATGATGAATTTTTGATATGAAGGTTTGTTTGCAAATTAATTTACTCTTCCTTCAGTTTGAACCAATGAAAGGGCTTTACATTTGCCTTTCAAACAAGCCGGACTGAAACACAGCCGAATGATCTATTATTACAGATAACATTCCACTGATTTCAGGTTTTACAGACAGCAGTACAAACAACTGCTGATCTGTCTCAGGCATGAAGAGCCTCGAGGATCTTACAGTCAAACCGCGAAGGTTCCTTCAAGTGTTTTCTAGTTGCCAGCCCGAGAGCGCTCACACTGGTTACTCTGTAAGTCACGCCGCGTGACGCGTTTATTGATTCTGTGTGTTTACAGCACGTGCTTTTTTCAGCGTTTTTGTGCGGTTTGAATTTTGTCTCCACTCCACAGCACCGTTAAGCGTCTAATGACGTAGCTGCGGCCGATTGGCTGCCCGCGGTCACGTGTGTGCGGCTCTGATGAGCGGCCATATTAGTTCAGTTCATTCTTTCACGCGGCTGCACTCAGAGTAACATATTGCGTACTCCACAGTTCACTACGGTATTGATGTAGGACGCTCTGGCAGAGTTACTCTCTGTTCGCTCGGTGCGGCGTATCAATACTTCATCAGCGGGAAGGTAAGTTTGTCCTGCACTGATCGATGCGCTTATTGAGTCTGTGATTAACCGAGTGTTTCGCGGCAGATGGCGAGCGCGGCGCGGACCCCGGCCGGCCAGCAGACGCTGTCCCGCGGCGGCAGCGGCTCTCCACTGAGCCCCGCGCGGATCTCCCGTATGCAAGAGAAGCAGGAGCTGCAGCAGCTGAACGACCGGCTGGCCGCCTACATCGAGGCGGTGCGCCGCTTGGAGTCGGAGAACAGCGTGCTGCAGCTGCAGGTCAGCGAGCGCGAGGAGACGCGCAGCCGTGAGGTCACCGGCCTCAAAGCGCTCTATGAGACCGAGCTGGCGGATGCGCGCACGGCGCTGGACGAGACGGCGCGAGAGCGCGCACGCCTGCAGCTCGAGCTGAGCAAGATAAAGAGCGAACACGAGCATCTGCAGAGCACGTAAGACGCTTCGTCACTCACTCTCACTGATTCGCTCTCAAACATTCACAGAAAGGGTGCAAAATTAAAGTAGTTCGAGGGGTCATTTTATAATTTCAATGTTCCTTAAGGTTTTTGCGCACACAGAAATGTGGAAAATTATTTTCAGTCCTTATCCTATCCAAAACGGTCTGTTTTTAAGGGGCGTGCCAGTAATTGGCCGCTTTTATGACTGGCTAGCGTGACGTCATCTTGCTCCTTTTCTGTCCGTTTCTGGAGCTTTGTTTTTAATGTTTTAAACCATAAAACTGAGGAATTATTTAAGGCTTCAAATACTTCTTATTTGCCGGAAGATCAAATATCAAATAATTGTCACGTCATTCTTAGCAGTCTGACTCCAGACCAGGCCTGTGTTTCCTAAAAGCATCATGAGCCTGCACTGATGGGTCTATGATGCGCTCAGGGTCACAATGTTTATGAGAAACAGAGATGTCTGAGGGTATTAACTCTTTTGGTGAGTTTGTTTGTGCTGTGATTGGTTAAGTCAAGAGGTTAGTTGTGCTGTCAGAATCTGTCCAGAACATCCGTGTGATGGAGGTCAGTAGATGATACTCAAGTTCTGGACCAGCCGAGAGAGCAATCGTCAGCTTTTAAATCTGTTTTTCTCTATTTTCACATCTGGTGGATTATGCATGCTGTATTTGTTGTGTGTTCAGATTAAAGGTTTCTTTATGCAGGATGATCCAAACGTTACTGTTCGAGACCAGTCCGCGGTCTTGCTGTAGTGTTGAGTTCTCTAACACACACACACACACACACACACTTTAGTAATGTCACATGCTCGTGAGTCATATGATCATCTTATGGAGCACTTACAGCTCAGTCTAGTGCAGTGTGTGTCTGTATAATCCAGATTAATTGTGCCTCCCTCACACTTTAGAGCAGGAGCTCCACTCTTAGTGTGAGTGTGTGTGTGTGTGTGATTGACAGGAGCAGTGGTTCACCGGTGTGTGTGTGTGGAGCAGCTGGAGGATGTGGATGCTCCTCAGCTGCTGCAGAGGCTCTGTGTGAAGCAGCTCTTTGTTTCAGATGATCAGATGCGTCTAACACATGTTTATAGTGTTAGCTGCGTTCGGTCAGGAGAGTCCGGAGCGTCACAAACTCTGGTCTGTGTGAGAGACATTCCTCACATTCCTCAGACTCCGATCTCTTCCAGAGAAAGATCACAGTCAGTTGTGAGGCGTTTCGCTCGCTCTCGAGCTGAGAGTACCGTTTTAATGCTGGTGTTGATGAACTCTCTCCATGAACACATCTCCTTACAGTATTTAGACCTTTATTTGCCTTCATGGACCCACCAATTATTGTTAGCTCTTGTAGCGTGTGTTAATATGAAATTATCTCACATCTAAAATATAAGGGGGGGTGGCATCCTAAGTGTAACTTCTTCTTGGAAACCAGGTTGAGTTATCATGAGTGAACGGATAACTAGGGTTTTCATTTATTAGTTGTAATAACTTCTTGCTGTTATATTAATGCTTGAGTTATGCTACACAGTAGTTCTGATCGTATGTGTGTCACAGGTGTGAGAAGAAGGATGCGGAGCTGGCCAGCGCTCGGGCCCGGCTCAGAGAAGCTGAAGGCCTGCTGAACTCCAGAGAAGCGGCTCTGAACACGGCCGTGTCTGAGAGGAAGGCTCTGGAGAACAGCATCACAGACCTGAAGCTCCGCCTCCAGGAGGTACACCTACACCTTCACTCCACCCAGTCACCTCCATCAGTCAGACTCACACAGACACCTCAGTCGAGCCAGACTTCACCACACTGCGTTCACTGCATCTGTGCGCTCCAGAAAACAGGGTGAACTAAGCCCCGTAGTGAACTCTGGGTGAGTAGTAAACCGCTTCCAGCACTGAGTGAGAGTTCAGGAGCTCAGTGTTTACACTGAACACAAGACTTACTCAGGAAAACTCTATAGAAACAGACACAGAGCAGAAACACGGTACAATGGTTAACATTATATTGTTTTATAAGGAGTTACATTCCCTGTGCATGTTGCCACCTAATGGCTTCACTACAACTGTGTGCTTAGGGTCATTGTCTTGTTGGAAGGTAAACCTTCGGCCCAGTCTGAGGTCCTGAGCACTCTGGAGAAGG
>JAUMHG010000050.1:184255-206843 GCA_032359395.1 Enteromius anoplus
AAGCATTACAATAATCTAACCTCGAGGTCATAAACGCATGAATTAACATTTCTGCATTTGAGGTTGAGAGCATAGGATGCAATTTAGATATGTTCTTGAGGAGGAAAAACACAGTTTTACAGATACATGGCTTTTAAAATGAAAGATTGCTATCAAACAGCACACCTAGGTTCCTAACTGATGAAGAACTGACAGAGCAGTTATCAAGTGTTGATGGCGGTCAGATAAGTATGATTTGAACCCTGTCAATACAGTTCCTCTAATGTTAATATAAGTTTATTCAATGATTCAGCTCATCTAGACACGGTAAGAGCTGGATTTGGTGTGTCTGATGAGGAAGAATGTGCATTGCTGAGGCTCCTGCGCAGGTTTGAGAAGCTCTGGTTTACTCGATGGCTTGATTTACCAGCCGATTTACCTGCATGTGTCCTTACAAATCAAAACAATAATTTCCCAAGGATCAGGCTTTAGATTAGATTTAACAAGATTACTTATGTGATGTGACATCTTTCACTAAAAGTGTTTTAAAAAGTGGAAACTGGTCCACACAGAACAAATAAAGAGCATGTATAAATATGATCTACTGAAGTGATCAGGGAAATAGGCATTCTCAAAGATTAAAATTCTTCAGAAGGTCAGCAAGAGAGCATGTATTCACTGGAAGATTTGAGTGTTGTCTGCGCTGACAGTCTTAGAATGGAACATTAATCTCTATTAATGTTAATTAATCATTTATAATAAAGACAAGGATGTGGAAAACCATTTAAAGCTGTTTTTGGACTAACAGAGGATTTGAGTTATGAGGTTAGATGACTTTATAGTTCCATGACCTCTTTTATGTCAAAACATCTAAGAAGGAAATGTGGAATATAACATGTTGTGGTTTAATATTGTGATTACATGTAGTTTAAGGGTCTAGAAGTAATCATTACATTAAGAGAAATGTGCTTTTTGTTATTTTATATATATTTTAGATGGCCTCTTCCCATACCTAAAAAGTAACCTTTTTTCTACAGTGTAAAAATGTAACAGGAAGTGAAATATTCTGTGAAAACGCTGTTAATATGATATCAGAGGGGTCGTCATAGATCATAGCAGAGGAGCAAACGTCAGTGCATAATAGGGTTATGATACTGAAAGCACATAATGAATGAGGACACTTTTTACACTACATACCAAACAGAGTTCAGTCGTTTCAGGACACTGTTCTTTTGGTCAGTAGGAAGCTGTGCATCTTGAATGGCAGTTTGTCTGTAAGTGTTGTCAGGAGTCTCTGGGCAGTAATTGACCGCTGCTAGTCCTGCTCCTGGTGGTGTGGTATAGGCTGATGGAGAAGGATTTGGCAGCATGGCTGCAGTCAGCTGTGATATGACTTTAATTTGTCTGAAGACTCATTGTATCTGGCCTTTCCGGGCCACAAGACGCCAACAAAACACCCTGCGCTGAATTAAGTCTAAGGGAAAAAAGGCCTTTTCTTCATCCGCAGAGAGCAAAACAAAGAGAAGCCACTGATTGGCCAGAAACACAGGAAATGACCTCAGGGCTGAGCTCATGTGATGTCAGATGTAGGCCGAGGCAGCACAATAACACAACCTTACTGCCTCCAAACTCTCATTCAGATATAAACAAAAGTGACCTTACAATCCGGCTTATACACACACACACATAGTAAGCAAATATATATTATGACAGCCACTTTTTTAATGTTTCTATTTATAAAAGTGATATATTTAAAACGTTCTTATTGTTATTATTGATTGTAAAAAGAAACTGTATAGGAATCAACTGTTTGGCTTGGCCTCATAATATTAGGTTGCACTTTATTTTAAGGTGTCCTTGTTACAGTGCAATTATTACTCATTTAAGTAATGTTAACTACATGTTCTTACTAAGAGTTAGGATAAGGGTTTGGTTTAGTGTTAATTGCATGCAACTATACATGCAAAATATTTATTGTTATTATAATAGTAAGTACATGTAAGATGTAACAAGGAAACTAAAGTGTTACCTAGTATTATATTGATCATATTATAGTAATGTATATATCAGGGTTTCCTGTGCAGTTTACCTCATTAGTAGAGAGTTTTTTTTTTTCTTGAGAAAAAATGATATGTCCAAATAAATCAAATAAAGAAAGGAACTGAATCCAGTTGCAAGCTTGTGAATCAAAACTGAATCATGAAATTAGTTTGAATACCCAACTCTACCCAGATATTGCCATCTTCCTGAAGATGTCTCCATGTTAGTTCATGTTTTGTCCAATAACATCCTATAACCCTAGAACCTCAAACTCGCACAAACTTCCATATATATCTTGTTACTGTCTCCTCATCTCGTCAGAATCATACAGTATGAGACTGTGATGTGCTGCTTATCTGCGTCTGACTGAAGCTGTGTTTGGTTCAGAGATGGAGCCAGTGAAAGCAGTGTTTTTGAGAATGTGGTGATGGACGAGAGTCAGGGTGGACGACTTGCATGTCTGCTCACTAAAGCGGGTCACGGTCACTAAAGCACTCTGCTTACTTAAGCTCTTCTTAGCCTGAAGAAACATTACCCAGGTTTTAATGAAGTCATGTGGAAGAAATCACAAACCACAGTCTGACATATAAAAGATGAAACACTAATATATTAATGTCAGAATCACACAGAGACGATTGATTCACAGCTTCATGGTGAATTAGGGCAAGCTTTGATCAGTGCAAATAATGTCTCTGATTACCCTCAGCGTACTCTGTACATAACACAGGCATTCCACAGTCTTCACAAGCCTGGGACTTCCCAGTGATAGTACAGTGAGGTGATAGTTTACTGATAATACAGCACCACACACCCAACACAGATGTGTTTCTCTGAGCACAGATTTTGTCTGAACCAGTGACAGATTCATGTACACTGTAGGATTGGGTCGATAGACGATGCCATCGTCCATCGCCGATGGCCGGTAGACATCAAGATGCTGAGCCGGCATCGCGAATCGCGTTCCTCCGCCCTGCCGCAGCAACCAGCTTGCGAAAAACACACTTAATCTATGGCGGCAAATATTATTTTTGTCAGTAGTGGTACAGGGCTTGGTCTTTTAGTTACAACTAAACTCCCCCCCAACTGCCGCCTACGACGCCGATGACATCGTCCATCGCAATGTTTCAAATTAGACATCGTACAATGCCAAATTGGTCAACATCGCCCAACCCTACTACACTGAAACCTATAACAGATGCTTAACAGCACAAAAGAATGTAGAAATGTAATGATGTCATTTCTCAGTATCTCACTATTTCCAAAATCTGTTTGTTCAAACTGATTTCATTTTGATTCACAAGCTTGTGACTGGATTCAGCTGCATGCTTGATTTGATTAATGTATGTGCATGTTAATTGTTTTCAAGGAAAAACAAAACTTAATTTGAAATAGGTCTACCCCATGGGGCCTGTAAACGGTGTAATTAATCTAGACACGGTAAGATCTTTCATAAACTGCGGGGACTGTTCTAAAACATGAGACGGAAATGTTTCAGGAGTTTAGGACACAGAATGTATAACCGTTTTATTTCCTATTGGGGTTATGTATATGCTTTATTTTAATTTCACTAGCAGAATAAAAATGTGCTAATAATTAATTCACCCCCAGAGTTTTCTCTATATAGTTGACTTTAATGGTGGCCATTGGAAAATGCAGTAATATTCTAAAATAATTATATTTATATAATTTTTAATCACAAATGCTCGGCTAGCTTTAGCTCTGTGATGCACGTCTTTATTACCGACCCAGTGTTAACAAACATGCCAACATGCAAAAAAAAGTCATTGCCTTGTGCAAAAAAGGTAAAACAACAATGTTGACTGTTCCTCGTGCTGCAGTAGGTCCGTGAAGTGCTCCTGTGGGGCTGATCGGTCTTTAGCTTCTTTCTGGGAAGGTAAGGAGAGAACAAGTTAATGCTCTGTCTCATGGAGAAGTTTCACCGTCTTTGGTATTGCTCACGCTGCTTATATAGCTGCTGCCTGTGTAACGAAGGCCAGCAACCTGATTGGTTGGTACTTATCACATGATTCCTGGTATATTATACATAATATTTTAACTATAACGCCATTGTTACACAATAATAGAAAGACTGAAAATTTGAAGTTGCACTTCAGTTTGTGTGAAATTCCTGTACCTAAAGTAAATAAAAAAAGTTAATAAATTAAAATTAAAATATTTGATCGTACAGCTCCAAACTCTGTCCTAGAGGGCTGGTGTCTTGCATAGTTTAGCTCCAACCCTAATAAAACACACTTGAACCAGCTAATCAAGCTCTTACTAGACACTGTATTAAGGCCAGTTGGAAAACTTTGTAGGGCCTTGGCCCTCCAGGATCTAGTTTGGAGACCCCTGTTACTTTGCACATGCTTTTTGATTATTACAAATAATAATGCAAAATAATTTTCTTAGAATAGAAGATATGCTGTCTATCACATCGCATACATTATCAGTAGTTAAGGATGTGGTCTTAAAGAGGATCCAATTTTTTGTTCTCTTATTTGGACTTGGACTTGACTTGGACTCAATCCTCTTTGGACTCAATCTTGACTTGGTCTCGACTAGTCCTGGTCTTGGACTTGACAAAGCTGGACTTGACTACAGCTCTGGTTTCTCTGTCTTTGGTAGCACTTTTATTTATTTATTTTTATAAAATGATCAAATGTTTCACTAGATAAAACCCTTATTCCTTGGCTGGTGTTGTGTAGAGCTCTTTGATGCTGCACCTTGACCTTGAAATCACTGGCCACTATACTGGAATGTCTTTCTCAAAAAAAGCAATTTCTTTGCGACTAAAGAAAGACATGGGGTGAGTGAATGATCAGGAACTGTTTATTAAATGTGCACTGTGTGTGTGCAGCCTGTGACGGGGATCACTGGGGGCCTCACTGCAGCAGCCGCTGTCAGTGTCAGAACGGGGCACTGTGTAACCCCATCACCGGGGCCTGTCTGTGTGCGGCTGGGTACCGCGGCTGGCGCTGTGAGGACCTCTGTGAGCGCTCCAGCTACGGTCATGGCTGCCAGCAGAGGTGTCTGTGCCAGAACAACGCCACGTGTCACCACGTCACCGGAGAGTGTGTGTGCAGCCCCGGATACACTGGAGCCTTGTGAGTTCACCTGCTCCATACACACTTCCAGTACACACAACACTCTGTAAACTGCTTACGCATAACATCTTTACCTGAGAAACAGCAGAAACACAGCAAACCTGCTAAACTACTCACTAATTATCTGCCTTCCTCATGAAAAACTTTCTGCAAAACATAACAAACAGTTCTCTCTGTAACTCACACAAATCTAACAGGAGTGAATATACTATAGCAAAGGTGTTTGAAAATGTTTGTTATATTTTAAATGCAGTGCTTAGTTTTCGAAATTCTATTAACTAATTGTCATTAATTAACAACTACATGTCTACTAACTCTCGGAGTAGACTAGTTAGGGTAGTTTAGGGTTAGTAGAATAAGTTGACATATACTTGTAAAGTCTCTGATAGTCAGTATGTAGTATGTTGTGTGGTAGCAGATATTAAGCAGACAGTCTACTAATACTCTAAAGACTGCTAGACTGTTAGACGCAGAATGTGTAAAGTGGATTATCCAAGTGTTACAGAAAAAATAAGTTAAGTTTTAAAAATGTGTGTAAGCAGTTGACATTTTTTTAAACATACGTAAATAGAAATAACATAAACACATTGAACACATGAACAAAAAAAGCCTATGATGAAGCCAGTGCACCATTTTCAGGTACGTTCATATGTGAATCTTTTATGGCTGTTGATGACGTTAATTATACTAATTTTACCACTGCTAACGCATGTGCCTTATTATTTTTAGTTTCCATGTTCCCTTTCAAACATTAACCATGGTTTTACTACAAATAATACACGGTTCTTGTAGCCATGGATGGTAACCACAAATTAACCCTGGTTTTGTTCATTCAAATAAAAAATTACAAAGTAGGCTATTCACATCATTTTTGTGGTCATAAAAACAGACAACAAAAAGCAAACAACAGCCTTTAAAATGATTTAAAATGCATTATATAAAACAACGAGGCAATAGGGATTGATTAATTAACAATAATCATTTGGTATCATTGAATAACAGTTTAATTACATAATGTAACACAAAATGCTACAGCCTTTATAATTAAACTCTATAACAAAAAACATGTGGACATCACAAACCTCACCAAAACTACCCGTGCTTTAGTCACAGTAAAGCTGTGAGCTCTGTGTTCTGCAGCTGTGAGGAGCTGTGTCCTCCGGGAAAACATGGCCGGCAGTGTGAGGAGCGCTGTCCCTGTCAGAACGGAGGTGTGTGTCATCACGTGACTGGAGAGTGCTCCTGCCCCGCCGGCTGGACGGTACGTCTGGAGCAGATCAAAGCGTGATCATGTGAACATCTGCACTGCCGATATTTTACTCCGATTTGTTTTAAAGAAGTCATGAACTGCCTTTGTTTTACTTTGTACTGTCTCCTGAGGTCCACTTTCATTTTATCAACATTTTTACATCAAGGAACATCAGAACTTAGAAGTAAGAGGCTGTTTTAGCCTGTCATCACAACACTGTTTGAATAGCTAATGGCTGCAGACTCTGAAGTAAATGCCCAGTGCTGTGATTGGCTAATAGATGTGTATGATTGTCTTCATCCTCACGGCTGTGATTTGTGTTATGAACTCATAAATACATATTAAAGCTCAGTTTAGCAGACACAAGAATAGTTACACTTCCAATATAGTCGCACAGCATCATTTTTTAGTTTTGATATTTCTGAAAATCCTGCCTTGAGTTGTGAATAAATACTAATAAATGAATCTGCAGTAAAATGAAGTGAACAAAAGACAGAGTTCTTACTGACACTGTCTGGATCTTCATTAAAAATAAAGTTCTTTAAGGCTGTAGAATTGGTGGGTGGGGCTAAACTGAAAGTTCTTCAGAATCAGAGGAGCTAAACAGGCAGTGATGTTGATTCGGTGGGCGGGGCTAAACAGGCAGTGATGTTGATTCAGAGGGCGGGGCTAAACAGGCAGGCAGTGATGTTGATTTGGTGGGCGGGGCTAAACAGGCAGTGATGTTAATTCAGTGGGCGGGGCTAAACTGGCAGGCAGTGATGTTGATTTGGTGGGCAAAGCTAAACAGGAAGGCGGTGATGTTGATTCGGTGGGCGGAGCTGAACAGGCAGTGATGTTGATTTGGTAGGCGGAGCTAAAAAGGGAGTGATGTTTATTCGGTGGGCGGGGCTAAGAAGGCAGCTATGTAGAAGCAGGTGTTGATCTTCTGTGGAGGCGGGGTTTATCCACACTATTATATCATAGTCATACATTCCACAAGCTGTGGTTTTGCCAGACTGGCTGATTTTAGACTAATGAGAAAGTTTTGAGTTCTGAAACTTACAGGATGTTTTTATAGAACAGTTATGTGAAAAGATAAAGGGAATTTTGACTTGTCAGTTCTTGACCCCTTTAAAGTTTGTTTTGTCTCTGCGTCAGAGAGTACTGTGCTGTGACAGAAGTGTGTTGGTGGTGTTTCAGGGAACGGTGTGTGGGCAGCCGTGTCCGGCGGGACGCTTCGGGAAGAACTGCTCACAGGAGTGTCAGTGTCATAACGGAGGAAGCTGTTCTCCATCCACCGGACAGTGTGTGTGTAGTGCAGGATACACTGGAGAGAGGTCAGTATACACACACACGCATGCCCCACTGAGAGACAGCACACACTAACACCTTACAGCATGAGAACGGGTGGAGCATCAATAAGAATCAAGAAGTCACATCAATGAAATCGACAAATATTGAAATTGGCACTCCTGAGACAACCCCGTCTAGATTAATCATCACAGAGGATCAGGTTACAAGGGAGCTGAGAGGTAAATGATCAGCCCATTATCACCAGTACAGCTACGATCAGCTCAGGCTGGTGAGGGCTTTGGGAAACACAGCCCATGCAGGCTGCTGCAAAGAGACAGCAGAGAGGATGTGTGTTTGGTGTGGTGTCCGAGGGAACCCAGAATTCTTCCTCTGCTTTATTATCTGGGATCTGAATGTGCCCTCCTAAAGTTTTCTTATAGAACATCATACAATAAAGTGATTGAACCATCAGTGAAAGTGAGAACAATTAACAGTATAGTACGTACAACAAGAGAATAGAATTAAATATTCGTATCACAAAGGGTGAGTTTGGGGTACAAACAGAAGAGAGCTGATTTTCCTGATGTCACTTACTCGTGTGTTTGATCCAGCAGCAGCAGAATGCACAGCTGTAATTACAGTATGAGCGACTAAGCAGCATATATTTAACATGCAGAAATAGAAACGCATGTGCATTTTTATGACTTAATGAGAGCTTTGGCTTCACCAGACGTCACTGTTACCTCCGGTTTACTCTGATTTCACCACACCCTGCAGGCTGGAAAATAATCGCTTAACAGCCACAGGGAGGAGCCCACCAGTGTGTGTGTGTGTGTGTGCGTGTGCGTGTTTAACGGAGTGGTTAAGAGTGGAAGGGAGTGAGTCTCTGTATGCCGGAGGATGTTTGTGGGATGCTGAACAGAAGTGCTGCTGCTGCTGGTTCTCTGCTAATGAATCCTCTCTATCACTGCATCCAGCTCCACAGGGACTGATAGAAGCTTCATCACCAGCTCAGACTCAACCGGAAAGCAGCTGTCACTGTGCATTCTTTACATAGTTTAAATGTTGCTGATGTGAAGAATGACGAATTGCATTTTACAAGTGGAACACACAAATTCATACAAGAATACTTCAGTTAAAATGTTCTAATCTTGAAGGGGTGGCACATGTTTTGAAAGGCACAAACTGAGGCTAAGATGCCGCAGGATAACACACCTTCACTGATAGATGACAAAATCTCATCTCAACAATGTTGACGAATGGCTATGTTGTTTTTCATTTTGTTTAACTGATATTTTCATTCTGCTGGAGATCCAGTAGAGGGGTTGATGTTGTGGGAGCACTTCTGTGAGAGCTGGTGTCTAAACACATGGCAAAGAGTTTGGCTGAAGGGCAGAGAATAAAAATCAATATTGCTAGTTCCTTGTTCATCCTTCTTCTGTGGTTTTCTTTTTCAGCTTCTGATTGGCCATTTTCAGTTTGCTCAACAAATGGGCTCGTTCAACAGCACACACGTCACGCTTTTAATCCGACAGCTCTCGAAGTTTTTTGACAAGTTTAAAAATGATCGTGAGGTCGGGAAGTAATTTCTTGTAATTTCTCACACACCATACGAGCCGTGATCATACAAGAAGAGACGATTTCCACCGTAACCAAAAAAATCACATGCTAGCTTGTACGACCTCAAAAATCGCACCGTGTATGCCGCCTTTAGAGATTAGAGTCGGGGCCAAGTTTCAAAACAAACTTGTAGCCAATCAGCAGTCTACTAATGATGTGGAGGAGAGAGCATTCAGTGAACAGCCGAGCACAGCGACAAAAAGATAAAATACTAAGAGGGGCTAAAGAAGATCTCTCCAGAGATGCCATCTAGGAGTGACATTAGCCAGCCAGAATGGAGCGGGTAGTTAGAGGTGAGGGCCTCAGGGCCTCAGCCGAGGTCAACGGGATCATATGCAGCGGAATGTGAACTACTCACAGAGAGAGAAACTTCTGCTGAGGGGCGCGACTGGTGACTGATGAAGAGACTAACAAAGTGTTGTGTGTTCAACATGTGGTAGCCACTCAGATGGAGAAAGAAGAGCTAGAAACACTACACTCCTCTTGAGACAGTTTATGTGTCACGTGAGATGAGTATTCCCGCAAAGACCACCGGCAAGTTAAAGTGCTCCTATTATGGGTTATGAAAGGTCTCTGCAATTTTGCTGCTATGGTTTCTGGGCCCCTGGGACAGCCTGTCCAATCTGGCCCCCCTCAAGGTCTCCCTCGGTAGAAAGCGGTACCGTGTCCCACTGTTAGAAACCCAGTTTCCCCCTCGTGGGGCCCCACTCCACCGTCAGGCCCTAAGAATCGTCCTAACTCCCACCCCCCGCCTTACTTAGAGTTAGATCCAAACTCTGCAGTGCAATGGACCTCCAGGGTAAGATTTCTGAAGCCCTGCTAAGGAGTATGTCCATATGTCCAGCCGATCGTATAGGATCATTTAGACACATTGTTCAGACACTGGCTCACACAGAAACACTGCCATAGCATCAATGTAACTTGAGAGGGAACTAAATCAGAGAACTACAATTTCACTCCTAAACTGTGTGAGGATTAAATAATAGTCAAGTCAAGTCACTTTTATTTCTATAGCGCTTTTAACAATACAGATTGTAGCAAAGCACTGAACATTATCAAATAGAAGAACTGAGTGATGGTAATGTATAATGACAGATGCAGAGACGGTCTCTGTAGTCAAGACGACGGTTATCACTGGAAGTCAGGTGTCCCCCAATAGTGTGCTGCTTTTGGTTAAGTAACAATAAATCTAAAGAAAAAGAACACACATTCCTTGACCACGTCCTATATAACAAAACACTAAGGACAAGCAGTGATTGTGTTTGTCATGTGAGTCAGAAACTCATGAGCTTGTTAAAGAGATTTCATGTTTATCTGGTGACCCTCAAGACATCCAAGATCATGTCTAAGTCATGTCACCTATACCCCCAGTTTCACAGACAGGGTTTAAGCTAGTCCCAGACTAAATAGCATGTTTGAGCTGTCTCAGATGAAAATATCTTGCCCTGACCTATCTTTAAACATGTCAGTGTCATCGTTCTGTGTTAAGGTGCACACCTATAATATTTTCTTATGAGGCATTTTTGTAAAAGTTGCTTAAATATCTTAATTTAACTAATGCCTAGTCCTGGATTAAACTAAGCCCCGTTTGTGAAACCAGGCCATAGTGTGTCAGTACTGTAAAACAACAGGATTAAACACGCGTTCATTGTTGATTGCAGTGATGTTATGGTCCAGTTCAGTTTAGTTTAAATTTAAGTGGCTTGTATGACTGCAACAGTTTGAGTTAAAAGTCTTCTACTGAAGAAACTAGCAGATAAACATCACATTTTGATTTGGGTGAACTGATCTGATCTGTGCTGGATGTGTGTGTGTGTGCAGGTGCCAGGATCAGTGTCCGGTCGGCTGGTACGGGGTGGGCTGCAGACAGGCCTGTAGCTGTGTGAACGGGGCTCAGTGCTATCACGTGAGCGGAGAGTGTCTGTGTGAGGCGGGGTACACCGGAGAGAGCTGTGAGGAGCGAGTGTGTCCCGAGGGACTGTACGGTCTTAGGTGTGACAGGAGCTGCCCGTGCCACCCCAACAACACACACAGGTAAGAAAATCATGACGTCTGACTTCTGTCTCTGTGTGTGTGCAGGTGAAAAAAACGGCATTAGTTACTCCAGAAATAAGCTTCATTAAATAGCTGGTGAGCTGAGGAGGATCAGGCAGAACACACAAAACTTCTAATGCCATTAGAATCTAATCTTTCGGTTTAGAGCTGACAAAACCAAGAAAATCCAGCCCGGTTGAGACCTGCAAACATCCTCCGACAGCCCAGGGTTTGATCCAGCGTTTAGCAGTAACCTTTCTTCATTTAGCAATTTAGTGTACTTCAACTTTGTTTAAATCGAACATAAAAAAAGAGAACAATAATGCAATTTAAAATTAATAATAAAGATCTGTGTACATAGAGTGATTATGACAGGAGTTTATGCACCTTAAAGAGTGACATCAGCAACAAACACCCAATCAGAATTCACTTCTCCCCTGGAGATTATGACAGATATCATTCATTTAAATGCATTCACAAGGCAAGAAAAAAAACACAGCTCCAAGCGGTGGCTGAAAGTATATATCTGACTTATCTGACTGAGAATCAACTCAAATTAATTTATTTTAGCTATACAGATTCACAAAGAGATTAAAAGAAAAATATGAAGGAAAGGAAAGGACGTGACATGTGGCCAGGTATGGTTTCCCATCCAGGTATGCATTTAACCCATCCAAGTAAACACACACAGCAGTGAGAGTGATCAACCACGCACACACACACCGTGAACACACACCAAGAGCAGTGGGCAGCCATTGCTGCGTCGCTCAGGGAGCAGTTGGGGGAACGGTGCCTTGCTCAAGGGTCTCACCTCAGTCGTGGTATTGAAGGTGGAGAGAGCACTGGTTATTCACTAACCCCACCCACAATCCCTGCCGGACCTGGGACTCACAAACCCAACTCCCTATCCATTAGGCCATGAAAGCAATTAATTGCTTTTATTTGCAGTCACTCAACCAGAATAAAAGAAAAAAAGTTTGCTCACAATAAGCTCAAGTTTACCTGAGTTACCGCTGTGACCGGCTGCTGAGGTTGTGTGTGTGTGTTATTTTGTTTTGAAGAGGTTGTGTATTTAGACACACACACACACACACACAGGCTCTCATTGTTGAGATCAGACAGACGTGCACAGCTGACGAGCCTGGAGTGACCACAGCTGCTCAAACGCTCCTCACAGCTGCTCGGTCCACAGGTACTGGACAATAGACACACATTAACACCAGCGAAGAAGAAACATCATCTCTGATATAAAGAAATCAGCGGCAGTCAGTGGAACAGTGTGATCTGATAATAACGAACTTAAAGTGACTTCACTTCCAGTCTATTTGGTTCAGCCCAATGTTAGTAATAAGATGATCTCAAGAAGATCAGATGAAGCTCAAAATACAAAATCTTCAGATTTTCAGCATCACCAAACTCTTCAATTCTCCTACTAAACCATCATTTATAGGCACAAAAGCTTGCCACAAAAGTACTGATCAGGAATGTGTCAGGAAAAAAGAAGACATTGGAATTATTAATTAAGAAAAACTAGTGTTTTCTCAGTCAGTGTCAGCTGAAAGATGAAGTTACTAAAGCAGACGACTGGTCATCTCAGCAGTGATGGATGTGCCTTTTCATAAAGACTACATAATTACAGAAGATTTGCTTTTCATTTGAATAGGTTTGTTTAATTGTACACATAAAGCACATCCAAAAAGTAATATTTTAGGGGATTTCCATAGTATTGTTATTCATATAAAAAATTCGAATGATAACTAGTTTTGGTCATATTTAATTGGCCAGCTCTCCTGTCAGTGATCACCCCGGGACCTGGTGCTGCCGTGATTATAGCAAAGCTGTTTGCAAATATCTGCTTTTGAGCAAAAGAGATGTGAGGCACTTTGCATTGTGTGTGTGCAATTCTTGGATTTGTGTGTAAAGTGTTGAAAAAAGAGGCGGAGTTTTGAAAAAGCAGTTGCTAAAACCTGTAATAAACATCAACCGTGAAAGTGCGGTTAAACCACTGAAATATGAAGTCTTTTCTAGAAGGTTTACAGTTAGATAGCTGTGTTCAGTGACAGCAGCAGCTGCAGTGACCGGTGTGTGTGTGTGTCTCTCAGCTGTCACCCCATGTCCGGCGAGTGTTTGTGCAGCCCGGGCTGGTCAGGCTTGTACTGTAACGAGACGTGTGCTCCTGGTTTATACGGAGAGGCCTGTCAGCAGATCTGTGTCTGTCAGAATGGAGCCGACTGCCACAGCGTGACGGGAGAGTGTGTGTGCGCGCCCGGATTCAAGGTACAGTGTGTGTGTGTGCCTCTCTCTCTCTCTGTGTCTCTCTCTCTCTCTCTTTTTTTGATGTGAGATGGGGTGTAAAAAATGCTCTTGTGATGAGAGATGATTTCGAGGAGCTTTCATTTAATTGGTGAATGGTGAAAATTGTTTTTAAACTCATTGTTTGATTAAAAGAGTTTTTAAAAGTCAAAAAAAAGTCTCTCTCTCTCTCTCTCTCTCTCTCTCTCTGTGTGCTGTACTCAGTAATGTGTGTGTTGTCCTGCAGGGCTCAGACTGCTCCTCTCCCTGTCCCTCTGGCACATACGGTATCAACTGCAGCTCGGTGTGCTCGTGTAAGAACGCAGCCTCTTGTTCACCCATCGACGGATCCTGCTCCTGTCGAGCAGGTAATTCACCTCAGACCTGCTCTGTTAAAGGCCTCATGACATGGACTTTTGATATTATTTCAATATGTTCCTTTAGGTTTATTTATAATGTTAAAAGAGTCATCGGTATGTGTACACATCCATCCTGTAATGATGAAAATACACCCAGTGTTTTTTTTTCTAATCCTCCTTCTCAAAACAGGCTGAGATTACTGTCAGAATGTTGTAGTTCTGCACAGGCCCCTCCCACCATAGTTGATTGACAAGGCTAGAAATGTGATTTCTCACGCCCTTTAAAAGCATAGATTTGGTCACCCTGATGTGGATGGAGGTGTTTTGTGTGTGTGGTGTAGGCTGGCACGGGGTGGACTGCTCGGTGAACTGCCCCAGCGGCCGCTGGGGTCTGGGCTGTAACCTGACGTGTGTTTGCGGGAACGGAGGAGCCTGCAGCGCTCTGGACGGGACGTGCTCCTGTACCCTGGGCTGGAGAGGAGAGCGCTGCGATCAGCACTGTCAGGTCAGCAGACACTCCGTGTGATCTCAGGTGTGTGCTTCAGTGCTTGTGTTGAGTGAGGTGTGCTGTTGTGTTCTGATGCAGGACGGGACATACGGGCTGGACTGTCGCGAGCGCTGTGACTGCAGTCATGCGGACGGATGTCATCCCTCGACCGGACACTGCCGCTGTCTCGCCGGATGGACAGGTAAAGAGCTCAGCTGTTCCCCAAAGACTCAGGTTACTGGGCTTTTCAGTGCTTGTTCATAAACTCTGAATCTTAAAGGAATATTTCACCCAAAAATGAATATTCATTCATCATTTACTCACCCTCGAGTAGCTCCAAACCTGGATGAATTTCTTTGTTCTGCTGAAGAATAGGGATGCAACGACTATAGATTTTGTTTGTACGATTATAGTCTGAAGAATAATCACGGTTTTACGGTTATGATGATTATGCATTTATTAATTTCACAAAATTACTAATGTATAAAATCACATGAACACTCTTTTAGATATGAGAGTGTTATTTATCACTGGCTTTTGAAGCAGAAATAACACAGTAACCATTAATGCAGCACAAAATAATAATAATAAACAGAAGTCCGTCTCTCACATTGCAATTTAAAACAGTGCCCTCTGCTCTGTAAACATCCATGACCGGATTCATCTTTTGAAAAGAACACATAGAAATAGATCACTTAAGTATTTAATGTTTCAGTTTTTACATTCTTTACATTTCTTTTGGAGCAGGGGTAGAGACTTTAGACATGGACAAAAATAGGTTCACCGTGGCTTTTACTTATGATTAATACTACAACAGTGAGTAAACGTTTCTGAAGCACTATTAATATATGACTAATATTAACTTTGTTTAACCCACAGGGGAAACTGTCACTAATGATGGAAATTCACTAAAATATTTTAATCAACTGTCAACCCACGGTTATTCGTTTTAATAATGTTGATAACAATGTCTATGATTTTACATGTGGGCTGAGAAGATGATGTGTATTGTTTTGGTTTGTGAGATTGAAGATCGCACTGCACACGTTTCCAGACATTCAGACTTCTTCAACGTTTTTTTTCACACACGCAACTCTCTCTCGATCGAATACTTCATTCAAGAAGATAACTGATTTAAGTAAATGTGATCTCACCACACTTTCATCTCTTTCTTATCTGAAGCAGTCACAATGCTGAGCTGATGAGCTTGTAGCTTCGCGTCAGGTGCTTCACGTCTATTATTTCATATGCATTCGCTCTTTAGCAGCAATTAGGTGGAAATAAAGGATCTGTTTAGTCCTCTGTCAGTTAGTAATGTGTGTTGTAGCCTCGGTGGTCCGTGTCTCATTTAAGCCGGTTCACCATTAGTGTGACTTTGTTTTAGTTTTGCGTGAGCTGCAACAGTCTCGTTCTGTGTTTAGCAGAACCTTTACTGTTAATTAACTGTGACGATTTAAATAAAAATCGCAAAACCGGTTAATCAATGCATCTCTACTGAAGAAGAAAGTTAGTAACTAGGCCGTTTTGGGTCTCCATTGACTTCCATACTATTTTTTTCCTACTATAGAAGTCAATGGTGACTGTTTATATTTACACAGCACACACAACGCTCTGCTCTTACTCCTGATTTCTCTCAACATGGCAACCCCAGAGCTGTCAGTCAATATATAAAAAAAAGTGACTAGCTTTACTTATTTAAAAAAATATCTCAGATATTTCCTTCTAAATTAAAAAGTAATGTGTTGCTTTACTAGTTTCTTGGAAAAGTAAGCTGATTAAGTAACATCTAAAGCCTTACCCCCAACACTCACCGTGACACCACTGACTTCTATACTAATTCATTTTCGTACTTAGAGAGTCAATGCAGGCAAGAAGTTCTTCTGAACTCATACGGGTAGTGAGTGAGTCGTGTTTGTTATGTGATGAAGTATCAGCACAGGTCATGTCGGTGTTTGTGTAGATGTGTTATGATGCTTGTTCTCTCCCACACATTCCTGGGGTTTGCTCTGGACTCGGGCAGCATACTGATGCTCTCGACGGTGTTTCCTCAGGCCCCGCTGCACCAGAACCATAGCAACACACACTTGCTCTCAAAGAGCTATTGTCTGTGTTCTGGCAGCACAGAAACACTTCAGTGCTCCGACTGAGCTCCAGACTCGCTTGTAATCATTTGTCCTGACAGTCTGACGGTCACCGGGTTAGGACCAGTTCACACCAACAATCATAACCATAACAATAACTATATTAGCACAGCAACACACCATACCGTTCTGCTTATTATCAGCACACGCTGTGCTTACGTCTTCAGCCACTTCCTGTGATCAAGACCCCATAAAACATGGAAACCCTACGTGCGCGCGTGTGTGTGTGTCATTGCCTCAAAGCATTTTATAATTCGATGTGCTAGGGGTTAATCTGGGACCAATGAATGAGTGTTTAGTGGATTTGAACTGATCTCAGGTCAGTTTTATAATGTAGGTGCCTAAGTTTCAGTACTTCTGCTCATATAATACACGAGGGGTAGTGATACTTAATTGCCTCTAACTAACCTAGTTTGCCAAGCAGTGCCTAGTTACACAAGACAGTGACTCCAAATGAATAAAACACATTTTACTGAAACTTCATATTTAATGGTATTTAAACTTCTTATTCAATCATTTGCAGATTACATGTAACACTTTCTTGAAAATTGGTAATTAGTTTGTAAACTGTGTCATTATCTCCCGGTTTCACAGACAAGGCTTAAACTAGTCCCAGACTAAAATGTATGTTTGAGCTGTCTCCACTGAAAAATATCTTGCTCTGACATATCTTAAAATCTGTCATTGTTCTGTGTCAAGCTCTAATGTTTTCTTCTAAAGTTGCTTAAATATCTTAATTTAACTAAGGCCTAGTCCTGGCTTAAGCTAAGCCTCGTTTGTGAAACCGGGTTTAGACGTGTTAGTCTGAGTTTTGGTGCATCTGCAGTGCTTTGAGATGGTACAGCTGCTTCAAAACAGTGAATGGTTTGACGAATCTGGTGATTCAGAGCTTTAAAGAGCTGTAAGAGAAGGGAAATTGCTTTACTTAAAGGGTTAATCCACCCCAAAAAGAAAATGAATCACTTACCCCCATGCCGTTCCAAACCCATAAAAGCTTTGTTCGGCCTTGGAACACAATTTATGTCACATAATATTGACTCAACGTACATTGTAATGCTTTATATCTCTTCATAAATAATTGTAAATGCATTCAAATATCTGAAGGTTTGTCATTATAAGTCACACCCATGGATGTTTAGTTGTGTTTTCCCTGTGTCTGATTAGGTCCGGCAGTTCACCTGTCAGTCTCTCAGCAGCCTTTTCAGTTCTCTTTTGTCTGGTATTGTGTGTGTGTTTATGTTATACTTGTGTCTTCTGCTACTACAGACCTCTATCTTCTTCGTTGTGCATGTTTGATAGGCCACGTGACATACTTTATAAAGGTGTAGATAATCATCATAATTATAACTGTGGTTGTAGTCATTCAAGAGACCATAAGTGCATTTAAATGTGCATTACAAGACAAAAATACTGCATAATATATAGGGGCTTCATGTAAAGTTTTGTGAAGCAGCAGTTGAGAGATGTTTTACTGTAAAGTGATGTTGTGTTTCTGTGTGTTTGTCACAGGCGTCCACTGTGACAGTGTGTGTGCTGAGGGCCGCTGGGGGCCCAACTGCTCTCTGTCGTGTAACTGTAAGAACGGGGCGTCGTGTTCGCCGGACGAGGGTGCGTGTGAGTGTGCTCCTGGATACAGAGGAACCACCTGCCAGCGCAGTGAGTGCTCAAACACACCGCACACCTGTCTCTGTTTGCTGTGTTTCTCATTCGCTCTGTTCTCCTCATGTTTTCTCCTCGTGCACCCAGTCTGTTCTCCGGGTTTCTTTGGGCACCGCTGTAGCCAGGCCTGTCCGCACTGCGTCCACAGCAATGGCCCCTGCCACCACGTAAGCGGTCAGTGTGACTGCCTGCCCGGGTTCAAAGGGGCGCTCTGCAACGAAGGCAAGACTCACTTCTACAGTACAGCTGTCAGATAGTCTGGATTTCATGGGCAGAGTGTCTAGTCCATCCCATTTATCCTGTATTGTTTTTCATTTCCATTGTCCAGTAGTGACGAATGGTGGTGTTGACGTCTGTGTGTGTGTGTGTCTGCAGTGTGTCCCAGTGACAGGTTTGGTAAGAACTGTGCGTGGAGCTGCACCTGCACTAATAACGGCACGTGTAACCCCCTCGACGGCTCGTGTCAGTGTTACCCCGGCTGGATTGGCAGCGACTGCTCACAGAGTCAGTATTCTGTACAATCACACTACAACACTGAAGCTCTTCCTCTGTCAGGTTCTGCCATACACAGCCATTCATGTCAGGCTACTTATACAATACAGAATCACTCTTTTATAGTGTTTAGCTGTGTTTTTGTTGAACATCACAAATGAGGGTTTAGAACAGTCTTACTGAATCCTCTTCGTCCCAAGTGAAGCACAAGGCCGCTCAGAACAGTGATGCTGTTGTGTTAAAGCACTCAGTTGTTTGATAGTATTTTGTTTCCACCTCAATGGCTCAACTTCAGCTCATCTCATCAGACGACAAAACGGTTTCTGATAATCAGGAGATTTAGGCTAATGATACACAGGGCAACTTTTTGAGCAATGTTGTAGGACAGCTTTGTTTAATGTTGCTGTCAGCGGAGAACCAGGTAAGACTCAGGGCCCACGACCGATCTAAAGATTCATTCTTAATGGGAAAGCACCCAAGCAACATTGCTCAAAAAGTGGCCCTGTGTATCATCAGCCTTAATGTTGGCCTTTGTCTTTGTGAAAAGATTGTGGCAGACTAAGTACTCTCGTGTTACACACAGTTGTGCAGCTGTCAGGCTTCAATCTCTGGGTCAGGAGGGTTTAGTATGACAGGCTGATGTCTGGCATGTCCTAAGCCAGTGGTTACCAAACTGGGGGGCGCGGAGTTATGATAAGGGGGCCGCGACAAGGCTAGTGTACAGTCAATTGATTTTTATAGAGATTCGAAAGAAATAAACTGCCGAAAAAATATCTGCCGCGCCACCTGACAGTATTAAGCGTGCACTGCTCTATGTGTGATGCTCTATGAGTGTGCGTTCCGTTGAGCTGCTCACAGCTCATAATGCTACACTCGTGTACCGCTTATGCTCAAAGAAAAGCCCGCTCAAATAACACGCCGACAAAAAATGTATATCTATGTAAACTTGTTCCTGTTTTGGCAGTCTCAAAGCTGCATCCCTGATTTGAGAGGATCTGCAGCACAAAGCAATCCCACCCCAGTCACTGAAAAGACTGAGAGACTAGTAAATAAGTCTAAACCCTACAGTCCAGATATGTTCATTTTTGGGCAGAGGCCAGTTTAAGAAAGGGAATTTTTGTAATTTCTCAAAAGGGGGGCCCAGCATAAAAAGTTTGGGAACCACTGTCCTAAGCTAACTCCATGTCTCCTGATAATATCTCCCAAGGGGAGCATGTAAAGTGTGAAAGTAATGGTCCTAGTACTGAGCCTTGAGGTACTCCATACTTATAATAGATATGATATCTCTTCATTTACTGCCACAAACTGACGGGCAGATAAGTACCATGCCAGTGTAGTAGTGTGAAATGCAGCGCTAAGATCCAGTAGAACTAATAAAGAGATAAAGCATGATCAGATGATAGAAGCAGGTCATGCTTAACTCTGATGAGATTTATAGCAGCTGTTGGGTCTCCAGCATTGTATAATGTGATGTGATATGATTTTGTAGTTTGACCATATTGTTTACCGATGTGTCTAAAGACGTAGCGCTTATCAAATACATTGTTTTAGATTTTAGTATAAAAGTAGTGGAGTTTTACCCTCCTGACCAATATATAGCATGTTACTGCTGGATTGTTGTAAATTCCACATATGAACAGAACAACCCCTCGCAGTTCCTCTGATTACCTGAGCTGCTGTAGCTCTTCTCCTGTAAGTGGATGGTCCATATAAAGACAACGCTCAGTGAAAGTTTATCACTCAAGAGCATTAGGAACTGATTTTGGTTTTGCCCATGACTTTGGTTGAATCATGCTCTCTTTGTGTTTTCACTTCATTGAGTGTCTGTGGTCTCTAGCACCCCCTACTGATCATAAAGAGGAACGTCACATACCATCCGCTCACGTTTTACACACTACAACTGTCAAAAGTTCGCAACAAATATAATAATTTTTTTTAAACATTTAAGTTTTTTAAAAAAGTTACTTTTGATAATCAAGGCTTCGTTTTTTTTTTTTTTTTGTGAAAAATGCAATGAATTTTAAGATAACTGCGTCAAAGGCTAGTAAAGTTAACATAAAGACATAGATGGTGCATGTTAACTTTAAGGTGTTTACTGTTAATATATGAATTCACAATTACTATATTATAAAAACTTTTTAATAATGTTTTTGAGCAGCAGATCAGCATATTATAATGACTTCTGAAGGGTCATGTGACACTGGATACTGATGCTGAAAGTTGCTGTTTTAAATGGAAAGTACTTTTCCTAACTGTTGCTGTTTTTCCATCATTTTGATCAGATTGTGTGTGTGTGTGTTCACCCGTAGTGTGTCCCCCGGGTCAGTGGGGTCCTAACTGCATCCACACCTGTAACTGTCACAATGGAGCGTTCTGCAGTGCGTACGACGGCGAGTGCAAGTGTACAGCTGGCTGGACAGGGCTGTACTGCACACAGCGTGAGTAGCCCTCATGAACTTTGACCTCCACCCTGTGTGCTCACCTCTGACCCCAGGCTGCTGCTGTGTCCCTCAGGCTGTCCGCTGGGCTTCTACGGCAAGGACTGTGTTCAGGTGTGTCAGTGTGAGAACGGCGCAGACTGCAATCACATCTCGGGTCAGTGCACCTGCCGGACGGGCTTCATGGGACGCCTCTGTGAGCAGAGTGAGTATAGAAGCAGAGCTGCTCGTTCAACATGCTAGAGTCCGCGTCTGATCCTCTGTTTTCTGCCGGCTTCCAGAGTGTCCGGCAGGTACGTACGGATACGGCTGTCGACAGGTGTGTGACTGTCTCAATAACTCCACCTGTGATCACATGACTGGCACCTGCTACTGTAACCCCGGCTGGAAAGGCACGCGCTGTGACCAGGGTGAGCTTACATTATTAAATACAGAGTGTTGGTGCTGTCGATGTGAAGATTTCACCAGATGTTGTTAACCAAGTCCAATCCAAGTCCATACTACAAAGAAAACAAGTTCTGTGTAATAAAATGACGCAGGGTAAAGTATAAAACTACTGAAATGTATTTAATACTCGTACAAAAGAATTTGTTGGTAATGGCAGCTTCAAGATGCCTCCTGTAGGAGAAACTAGTCTCAGGTGTGATTTTGTCTCATTCTTCATCACAGTCTTCTAATCTAGAAGGTTCTGTGGCCTCTTCCGTGAATTTATTTCTCTGAAACCAATCCAGTTATCTTGGCTGTGTTTGGGATCGTTGTCTTGCTAAAATGTCCAGCCTCATTTCATCTTCATCATGTAGGTTCTGGTACTGAGCTAGCTAATATTAATTCCCACCTATTGCTGTTTAATTACTGATAGATTTCAGCTGGAGTCTTGGCTGTCTGTGGCTTGTTGCTCCTCCCTTTCTTCATGTGTAAAATACTTATTCATTACTTTTTCTGTGATTCTGTTTTATTACACACAGCTTCATTTCTGAACTTATTTGTTTAGTTTTATTTGTATTTATGTATGTATGTATTAGATTGTTACCGACCTCTGACCTTTGGAAATATATTTACTGAGAAAAATGATGATGTGCTCAATACTTATTTTACCTCCAGGTAGAATCTTTGTATCATTGGTATGAACAGGCTGTTTTATAGTAGCAAAACAAATCTCAACCTACAGTGCCTTTTTTCACCTTTGTTACAGCCTTATGTTAAACTGCTTTACATTACTTTTTTATATTACTAATCCTGTATAACTGAACCAATCTGATGACGACTTCTGAAGTCCTGAAGTGTTTCCAGATAAGTGTGCCATCAGACATCTAGCGGAAGCTCCATGGGTGTGACATCTGAGCAGGACTGGACTGGGAGGAAAAATCGGCCCTGGCATTTTATGGTCCAGTCGGCCCACCACCACATATAGGCCTACCT
>JAUMHG010000050.1:206943-225393 GCA_032359395.1 Enteromius anoplus
AGTCCGCTACAAAGTTAACTTGTTAACTAGCACATCTGTTTTCAAACATAATTTACTGTGGTTTTACTTATGCATATTTAATTTTATTTTATTTAACTCTTTAGGCGCGAGTTCTTTCATCAAACCTTCATTAACCAACAGCAGCTTTGAGCGGAGAGCGGAGCATATGAATCACGTGACAGAACACAAAACTGACGAGAGCGGATCCGGCGGAAAACTGACGAGATCTAATATAACTTTCAGATGACACGCAGCTCATTTCTCCATCACTATAAAACACACATTAAAACTCGTAACACCCGCTAGAACCGCGTTTGTGCAGCAGAGCGCGCATTCCTGTTCCGTTCACACAGTGCGTGTGTTCCGCGAACCCGGTAGCTCGTCCTGAACATTTCTCGGTGAGTTCCGTTACAGAACGCGGTTGTCACTTCCTGTACTCAACAACTGTATTCTGCTGCTTTGTGAATGTGGCCAATAAAATGTGAATATTTTTTGTCAACACAATTTTATATAGGCTGTCCTTGTCTTCTTCTTAGGTGTGAGCGTGTATTGAACTCGAATAACATCCAAAAGTCCAGTAATTTTCTTCTCTTTTAAGTTTAATAACAAAATAACTGGAAATGTTACACGGTCAAGAAACCGTAGTGCTCCAATCTGGACATGCGGAATTCTAACAGCACTTGCCGGAAATGACATCAACGTCATTTTCAATATTTATATGAAGCATATTAAATTATTTAAACACAATTATTTAACAATTACTTAACCCAAACAACAACTTATTTCTCTTTTACATAAATAAACAAATAACTTACATAGGCTATGAGTAGGTAAAATACTGAAATAAATAAATAAAATGACCTTTTAAACCGTTGAACTGATTGTATTAATCGGTTAAGCTTCAAATCGGTCTGTTAACTGTTAAACGGTTAAAATGAGCATTCCTAATATCGACCGATATGAAACCCTGATACGGTTTTCAGCCCTAATGGTGACCGTGGCTCTGAGCGCTGCAGTATGGTGGCTGTCGTGTGCTGACACTGGCCGTCTGACGCCTGTCGCTGTGTTTCTGTAGGCGACATCATCAGTGAGATCACATGTCTGTCAGATCGGTGTCTTTCTCTGATGCATACAAACACTGCAATATCCCATCATTCCTCCCCTGTGTGCTCTCGTGTTCCTCTGCAGCAGCATCATATGGCCTGTTATACTTTATTCTCAGATTCAGGCTTGTATAAAATAGTTAAGCCAGAGCTAACCCAGTGTGTTCACTCTCTAATGTACAATCAGTCTTTCATTACTTTTCTGGATTACATTTTTATTGCATTTATAGTTAGCAGATGCTTTAATCCAAAATGATGTACAAATGGATACAAATACTATGGAATCAACAAAATGGCAATGATAGGGAAGTGCTATAGGAAGTGTCAGTTAGCTTAACACAGCAGGGTTTTTATTGTATAAAGAATATTTTTAGAAGAATAGAATAGAATAGAATGGTATCACTGCTATGAGCTTTCTTAGCAGGTTCTGATGAGTGTGACTGAACGTCTCTTCTCGCTGGACAGTTCATGCTGTTAGAACCAAAGTGATTGACTTGGTATCATGAAGTCTTCCCAGGAGCCTGTTTTGTGGATGTGGGCCTTTAGCTCTGGTAGGTACTTCCTGTGTGGATCATCTCTCTGGGTTAGATGATGAAATGTCAGCGTTCTTCCAGCGTTTGCTGCCTCTCTTGACACTTGCTTGGCATTTTCCTTGCGATATTCTTAGCAAACGTCACTCCTCGTGACACTAGAACTTGTTAAACGTCTGGATTAGTTCTGCTACGGTGTTTGTTCATGCTTCACTATTATTAGTCCTCTTATATCCTTGTCCTGCTGTGTGCACTGAATACATCTCCTCACGGTTCTCTCATCCGGCTCCATTATATTACATGAAGTTGTTGTGATATAATCTTATATTTTTCATTTATGTAGCAGTGCATTGAATAAAGAAACGCTACATAAATGTAAAAATCGAATGTAAATAAAAACTGAAAAGTCTCTACTGTATTGATTTATTTGATTTTATTACAACGTTTTTCAAGAGTAGACAGTGGTCTTTATCTTTTGATTAGCATTATTATTAGACTGCTGTCACTTTAAGACTGAAGGTGAATGCCACATTCTCTACAAACCAATGTTTCCATCAGGCTTTTAAGAGATCTCTTACTGAAACGTAATACTTCACATTTTTTTCCCCCATCTCTTATGAATGAATTGTGGGATATGAGGCCTGGCTCTTAATGTGGCGTGCTGGATGAGCTGAAATGGGCTGCTGTGGGGCTGCTGGGGGCTTTTCAATCGTTTTTAGTTACAGTTGTGATCGGCCGCGAGTAGATCCAGCAACAATGAGGCGCTTTGTTGAATGAGATGAGCTCACCTCACCTTTCCTCGCGCCGCTGAGCTCTCCATTCACATCCACACACACCAGCAGGAGCACTCTACCCAGCATGCCCTGCGCCGTCTGCAGGCTTTGTGCTCATACGTGCGGTTTGCGCAAACATGAGGAGAGCATTTTCTGAAAGTTTGATGTCTCAGAGTTTCGTTCGGACCATATATAAAGACGGTTCTGAAACGATTGTTCCTGATGCACCTGATATAAACCAGTCCTGGATAAACATCAAGATCTTCCCTGCGTTATACTTCTCACTGAAAATCCAGATGCTTTTGAATTTCTTTATTTTAATACTTCATCCTTAGAGTGGTCATACTTATGTTGATGCATATTAGGATTATATTTAGTTTCAGTGTTCAGTGTGTGTTATCCAGATGTAGTGTGTCTGTTACAGTGTGTTCATGTGTCTATTATCAGCATCAGCAAATGTGGTTTGTACATATTCTCCTCTCTCTCTCTTTTGCTTCTGAAGTTAGACCAGGCATCGAAGTGAAACTGATAAAAGCTTATTTGGGTTCTTCAGTCTGCTTGAACACTTTCAAACCAACGAGTAATGAACGTGTGCTTTATAGAAATCACCGTCGAATCAGGAGAATTATTCCCACTGTGTTCAAAATAATCGGAGCTGCTGTGCTGAGGCTGTGTCTGAAGAACTAGTCCCGGATGAGAATGTTAGGACCAGTCTTAACGAAAAGAGAGAGAAGACTAGAGTCTCGCAGTCCTCCGACCGCCGCTTGTTCTTTCCCTCAGAAACTATGTGGTAGTAGCTTGATAAATAAACATGCACAGGAAGTCGGCACATTTCCCAAAGCGCACACATGTGGCAGATGGGGGTCGCGCAGCTTCTGTTCACATCACGCTAACGTCGCGCCGTTCGTGTGTTCACAGACGCGCTCATAACCTGAGATCCCGAGCTCTTTTGGGGCGACCCAAGGGCTAACTTCCTATTTAAAGCGGGGTCTGGCGCATTCCCATGTCAGGGCCGAACTAGATGTTGAAACCGTAATGAAGCGGCCCATTCACCGCATACTAATTGAGACTGTGGTGGGGTTGTTTTCCATGATGCATTTGGAGCCGCATGGGTGAAATAAGCCTTCTGTTTATTCATGCTAATTATGTTATTTACCACGTTAATTATGTCAGATCAGTCCATCAGCATCCCTCCCTGAGAAAACACCGCAGTCTGACCCGTCCCGACTCTCTCGAGCTCTACAGCGGTGGTGTTTCTGACTAACATTTGGTGACATTCATGTAGATCTAGTGTCTCTGGAGCACAGCAGCAGTCGTCAGAACACGGGTAGATGTGTAGAAATAAACAACAATACACTGTTAAGTGTATAGTTGTTTAAGTGTGTTTTTCACGAGCTGGTTGCTGCTGGGGCGGACCATCGCCATGCCGGCTCAGCATCGTGATGTCTATCGGCCATCGTCTAACGACCCAACCCTAGTCCTAATGGATAACACTTTATAATAACTACAGGCTATGAATCATCTGTTAAGCATCAGTAAATAGTCAGTTCATCCTTTTATAAAGCATTGTTCCAACATTAACAGTCATTAGTAAGCAGTTAGTATTAATACAGCGATTAAATGCCTTGATTTAAATGATTTATAAGCATATCTAAATGTACAGAGGAGATTTAAAGACTCTTATCTTCTTAACAGAACTAATAAACACAACACAGAAGGATGCAGAAATATTCATTTCAAGATGCTACGAAATATCAAACTGCACACTAAACTTTTTTTCAATGAAACTGAAGGTTTGTTTTTCATTTACCAAGTGTAGAGTTCTATTATAACATCTTTTACATCTTGACGAAATATGTCTGTATTCCTCTGTGTTTGTTTAACGCTGCTGTTTGGTGATTTAATGAGTCTTTACATCTGCTTTATAAGCGCTTCACAAGCTATAACTAGTCCTCACTGTAGATGAGCTCACACAAACAGACGTCTGCCAACTACTGAGTGCTTTATAATACCTGACTTTATCATGAATTACAGCAGGAACGTGTGTTAATAAAGCATTGATTAACACCCTGAGCAACTATTATGTGTCTAAAATGATACGATTTATTAATGTACATTTAATTTATTAATCGTTTACTTAGACTTTCTAAATTATCTTATTAAAAACTGACAACTCCTAAATAACTGGTTTGTAAGTAATGTAGTAATAAAAAAAAAAAAGACAAACTGATCATTAATAAAGTATGAAAATGCAGTAATTAAACATTGGTTTATAAATTATGAAATAAATGCTTTCAAATCATTCATAGTGCGTAGTTATTATAAAGTGTTACCTTCGTGTCTTGTTGTAAATTATGTTTTTGTGTGTGTATGTATTCTGTCGTGTTTGAGTGTGTGTGTGTGTGTGTGTTCTGTCGTGTGTGTGTGTGTGTTTGCTCCTCTCAGGAGGCACTTCTCATTGCAGTTTAGTCTAGCATGTGTCATTATTCTAAATACTGACAGCTACTATTATTCTTATTATTATATTATTAATTAAATGTTTTCCCATCTGCTGGGATATTGTTTGCCAGTCTTTCTTCTCATATTCACAGCTGGGAGTAAACACAGGACAAATGGTAATTGGGAAGTTACAAAGAACAAAATGAATAAATGCTTTAATTATGGCTAATTGAACAAGTTTCATTATACATTAGACACACTTTGGATTTCCAAAAGTACTTCTCACCCATTATAACCATTAAATCCAGTTCTTGAAGTGATCTTGATGCTGGAGTGATCTGGATGATATCATGCTGTGAAAGAGGTCACTTTATTAGTCCCAGAACAGTGTTTGTTTTAATAGCACTCATTTTGATTAGTGGTTACTAAAGCCTAACGAATCCCTTCGTTTCAGATCTCCACCTTCAGCAAGGTTATTCATCACGGGTTAAAGGTTGGGGATTCATGTTTTTTTATGGAGGGGGAAAATATTAGTAAAGTGCTGCCAAGTCATTATGTGTGTAATACAGTATGTGCTGCAGCCGCCGGCCATCAATACCCAGCACTCAATGTCACGATGAACCCCATCAACACTCACTCATTTGGTCAAGGACAGGGATGAGGACACAAGCTTCACGTGCTCTTCAGAGGAGCAATATGCTGAAGAAATGCACTGGTGTGGAGTGAAGAGGGGTCCTCCTGTCAGGATCTTTGACCGATTTCTCCTGTACGTTTGTCCTCGGCGTGCAGCGCTGCCATCGAGCGCCTCTAACACACGTCGATACGGCCCGCATCGAACCCCTGCGAGCTTTTTCCACACGCTCCAGACCAGAGCTTTATGTGTGCTGGACAGGATGCTGTAAACTCCTCACATTGTCATTGTGAAGTGTGTGTGTGTGTTGATGTCAGGCCGGTCGTTCATTTCCCAGGAGCTGTGACGACCAGCTGCCTTCGTCACCGCTTTGTTTCTGTGGAGGAGGGACACTTCCTGTGTTTGACCTTTCACAGACGCAAGGACAGCAACTGTGTTGTGTGTAATATGTGTATATATAATGTGTGTGTGTGTGTGTGGACAGAAGATACTCTTCAAAAGTATCTTGTTATAGCCTAATTTTTTTGTTTTTGTTTCTAGTCGAAATAGATGTCTAGAAATTCTTAAATCAAGAGAAGTAGAGTCGTTTTCAGAAAAAAACTAATCTTAATACATTGTTTTACTTAAAGCAAGCTAAATAATCTTTTCAGTTTGAAATAAGATTATTTTGTGTGTCACTTAGTTTGTCTTTTCTGAAAACAAGACCATATTTGTACTTGGTAGGTATGTTTGTAATGCATTGTAATGCACCCCCGGTATAGAAACTGAATAATCAAATCTAAACTACAACAGCACAGTCTTTACCTTCGGTGTAAAGTAGTGAGTGATTCATATTAAACCGTCAGCAACAGGAATAGAGTCTGTATTCTCATCCTCATCTGTTTACATCTATTAAATAACCCACAAGGGTTTAGGTGAAGCGCCACACTGGTACATGAGTTTACTGATTTGCATGTGAAAATGGGTTTTTATGGAGGTGTGAAAGCACATTGCTGGAAAGGTGGTGGAATAATTTCAATTACAATATTTCATAATCGCTGGAAACCGGATTTGATAACCGTTTGCACAGCCCTTAAAGACATTGGTGGAATATGGGTCTGCTGATGTAAGCGTCTCGTGTGTTATCTGCACAATACGTAGAATAATTGCAGCATGAAGGTAAAAAGTGGAGATGAGGTTAGAAAGCATGAAGGGAACAACATCTCCGTGTCCGACGACAGATAACCACCGTGATTGTTAGAAAAGGGCACATCAAAGAGTGTTGCTAGTTCTCATCAGTTAAAATAACGCTTGATCCTTGATTATACCAGCACTGTAGACATGAACTATGACCTGAGAAACTCTCACAGGTCTTCAGTCTGGGCTGGAGTGATCGATCATGTGACACCTCACTCATGGGTGCGTTTGTCTGTTTGCAGGAGCCCTTCGAGGATGGCTTTGCTAACGGCGAGGAGCTGACTCCTGCTGAGGAGGCCGCGGCTAAAGAAGCCTCCGAGTCTAAAGGAGTGGTGAAGTTCGGCTGGATCAAAGGAGTGCTGGTAAGAGGAGTTCACACCAGACCCACACAAATAAAGATGGGAATGAGTATGAGTGCGATTTCTCTGCTGTGGGTGATAATTGGTTTTTATTAGTTGTGCTGTATCTGCTGCCAGTCGAGGCTCCTTCTAGAGTCTGTGTGTGAAACTCTGCTGCTCGTGTAATGTTTAATACGTGAAGACTCTCGACAAGCTGTGGCTTTGCTCGGTACAGAACGTCTTCTCCGCCGAGTCCAGTAAAGCTTTATGGCTCACAGATAGGCTCTGCTTTTTGTCTCTCGGTCAATATTTTGACAGGTCTTCCTTGTCCTTAAAATTGTCCTCATTTTCACCTCCGCGGTCTGACACCAAACAGCTTCTCATAGTGTCGACAAGTGAAAACTCATTTTCATCCAAAGTGTCTTTCAAACCACGACAGGAACCCGATCGATATTTGAAACCGGTTTGTGTTCAAACGTGCTTGAAGGACCGACCCGACAGGCCTCGTGGTGTGACGTCCGTTACCTCAGAGGAGCACTTCAGCTCAGCTTTCAGGGAAAACGTTTTGGGTACAGTTTCACCTACAGGGGAAGTACATGAGGCCAGTTGGTGAACATTACGGGGAACGTTTACATTGTGTTCACATGGAGCTGGTGTAAAAGAATGGCTTGCTGATGGAGTAAACCCACCCTCAGGAATTACAGTAATAACACGCAGATGTAAGTGCATCCGTCTGGCGCTGCTGTCACGCCACTAAGAGATTATTTTGGAATAGTTTGCGTCACATAATACAGTTCTTCAGCAAAACCCACCGCGGCTCTGACCAGGTGTGTTTGTCTTCTGTCGTAACGGATGGGACACCACTCGCGCCGTCAGCTTTCCTTCAAACACCGATGGGTTCCTGTCCAGCGTTCATCGTCGTGGTGGATGAGGTTTGAGAAATGGCTTTGGTCCTTGATGTTTCTGTCAGCATGAGTCTAAACTGCATCCTTCCTCTGTGCAGGTGCGCTGCATGTTAAACATATGGGGTGTGATGCTCTTCATTCGAATGACATGGATCGTGGGCCAGGCTGGAATTGGTAGGTTTGACTTCGGTCGGCCGTGTGAATTAGCACTTCAATTCACGAGCAAACTCTTGTGTTTTCCATCGAGCTGCAGTCATTTGTCACGCACACGCTGAATGTGGCCGCGGTCCGCTGTCACATGTACTGCCGCAGACGGCCGGTGTTTAGTTCACGAGTCGTGGAAAGGTTCACTGTCGTTTCACTTTGTTTATTTCCACAGCCTATTCCTGCATCATTGTTATTATGGCCACTGTTGTGACTACCATCACGGGCTGCTCCACCTCTGCGATCGCCACCAATGGCTTTGTACGAGGAGGTAATTATTTCAGCTGTGACTTACACTGGTGCAAAGAACTGTTACACACCAATGACACAATGTTGATAAATGCTGATATTCCATAAACATCCAGCTGTTTACTGTACACTAGTGACACTAACAGTGTTGACATACAGCTCGTCTGCGGGCAGATAGGAAAAAAACTTTCACTGGTCCTTTGAGAGTTCATATTGGTCTTTATAGACCAGAGTAGGATATTTAATAAGTACTCTGATTAACAAAATGACAAGAGAATGCTGGAAGGACATTTTTATAATCACCGTAGTCTTAATTTCCTGTGGATATTTACTACAGCAGCCAGTTGTAGAGGTTGAAAAGACAGCTGAGGACAGGTCAGAAGTGCACCCATGCTGAGGCAGGAGGAGAAATTTGACAGATTCCCAAGAGATTTTGGTGCTCATTTACATACAGACTCTGGTTTTATGAACCCTATAAGGTAGTCATCTTCACATGATATTTTTTTTTTGTTGTCATTTTTGGTGACACAGCATAGCTTTTGAACTCTTTTCGGAGTGCAGGAGTGTGCCACATCTAACTGTAGCACCACACTAATGGAGGATGAAGGGGCAGTAAGGGACTCAGCATCATGCCTCCAGTTCTCACAGCCTGTGGGGAAATTCAATAGTGTTTTAAGATCTCAGTGTTTTTCTCTCAGGCAATTGTGAGGTTCGTTGGCAGTCTGGAAGTCAGAAATGGATAGCTGTCCTTCTCCACAGGCCTTCATTTGAGAGCAGGGTGATGGCACTAGATAACATTTTTGTTTCAGAGTGGAAGCAAATCAATATTTTTCCATGAGCACCTCAGGCGTTAGTTATTAACACAGTCACTGGAGTGTGTGTGTGTGTGTGTAGGATTGGGTTTGTTTGAGATCCTCAATGATATTTAGCTGTCACTGCAACCATTTTAGTTTAGGGAACTGCTCTGGCACACTCATCAAAACATTACATTCACTACTTTACATATTTATTTAGTTTTTCAGCATTGCATGCTGGATTTTTGATGCCTGTTTGTGCTAAGGCTTCCAGTCACTGAGGTGTGCAGCAGTTAATCAGATTAGGGATAATCTTCTGTGGTATTCCAGTCATTTATTAATGCGCACACACACTTTTATAAATAAGATCTAACTCAAGTCAATCTGTACTCGGCCTGTGCACTTTTCTCACTCCTCAATTATTAGGAAAATCTGTAAACTAGGCTTCAGTGTGGGAGGATGTTTCAGTGTAGCTGAGAGTACTTCTTTGTTATTGGTAACTTGACCTGTAATGATCTTCTCCACAGGGGTACCTCAGGGTTCAGTGCTGGGCCCCTTCCTCTTCTCATTATATATCATTGAGACACACGATGCATTGGTCTACCACTGCTGTATCCACAACACCCACTGCTCTACTTCTTGCTTCTGCTTGCCAATAGTCATATTAGCCTGAGTGATTCAACTGTATATTCAGAAAGCTCTCAAAATGCAGTTAAAATGAAGAACAAACACAAGGGCAGAAACAGATTTGGTTAATGATTTGAGTTCAGTGGAAGATTCGTGCAGGGTTTGTTAGAATGAGGCCAAAGTTACCAAATGATGAACCACTCTTGGATAAAATACCAAAATACAACTAATGCATGTATGGCCACCTATCTCTTTCAAAAGACATGTGGGACCTAGCACTGAAATTAAATTTGAGCAAGTGTTTGTGTGTACCTGTTCATGAAATCATGATATATTTTTGAAAGGGTCTCTTAATGATGCAATAGTATAACCAATAAATGTTTAAACCAACAATGTTTAATATCTTTTCTTCAGGTGGGGCATATTATTTAATATCTCGAAGTTTGGGCCCAGAGTTCGGCGGCTCCATCGGTCTGATTTTTGCCTTTGCTAACGCTGTGGCCGTGGCCATGTATGTCGTGGGCTTCGCAGAAACTGTAGTGGAGCTGCTCGTGGTAAGAGACTCGGTTCTGCTCTCTCATACATTGTTCAGTTTGCCTTAAAATGATGACGTGTAGACCAAGTAATCATCTGTGTTTGTGTGCGTTTAGGACTCTAACGCGCTCATGCTCGATACGATTAATGATGTCAGGATCATCGGAACGATTACAGTCATCCTGCTGCTTGGCATCTCCGTGGCTGGGATGGAGTGGGAGGCCAAGGCAGGAGATTTAGCACATGTTCAGTCGTCTTTGATCATCAGCCAGGGCTGACCTTATGAATTCAACATTTGTCAAAATGATTTTGTTCCACAGGCTCAGATATTCCTCTTGTTCATTCTGGTCATTGCCATCTTTAACTACTTCATTGGGACCTTCATCCCTGTCGAGTCCAAGGAGAAGTTTGGCTTCTTCAGCTATGATGGTAAGAATGACCTCATCTAGACCAGCACTTCGGAAAGAAAACAAAGCTGTATGTACACGATACACTGCTGTGAAGCGCTTGTTCTTTTTAATGTAAAAGGGTGTGCGTCAAATCAAACGTTACGTATGATACGTTTGATAAAACATGGTTTGTGCTGAGCTCAGCGTTTGGTGAATGCCGCAGGAGACTGACGCCCTGAAGCCCAGGCTTCTGAGATTTGCTGTTGCTTCTGTTGGTATAATATTAAAGCATTTTTAGACACTGTATCACTTGATCACCGCTTGATGTCCAAATAAAAGCTTGGGTCTTCAGGGAAGACAAGTCAAGAACAATGGTTCAGGATTGTCCAAGGCCACTGGGAGTGTTTTAATGTGATTCATTCCTGTTGTACTCACTGTGTAATTATCAGACATCTTGTCTCTTTAGCGGGCATCTTGGCAGATAACTTTGGCCCAGATTTTCGAGGGGAGACGTTTTTCTCCGTTTTTTCCATCTTCTTCCCTGCTGCCACGGGCATTTTGGCTGGAGCCAACATCTCAGGAGATCTAGCAGTGAGTGTCGGCATTCCTTTCCTCAACACGTTTATTTATTCTCCGTCAGATTCTCTGTAATTGTTTGGTTTCTTGAAGGATCCTCAAATGGCCATCCCAAAAGGAACGCTGTTGGCTATCCTCATAACGGGCCTGGTGTATGTGGGAGTGGCCATTTCCGCAGGTAACGCCCCTCAGAACTGTGTACTGCTGTATTATTGATTGATCTGTGTTATTGATTGATTGATTTGTTGAAAGGTGCTTGCATCGTGCGGGATGCTACGGGAATGGATAGTAACCTGACTCTCAGTGACTTAAACTGCACTGACGCGGCCTGCAAGTTCGGCTACGACTTCTCTTCCTGCAGACCAGTAGGAGCGAAGTCGACCTGCAAGTTCGGCCTTCACAATGATTTCCAGGTACATCATCAACAGCAGACGGGGCTTTCTACACGATCTCCCTTTTCCTGAGCATTATTTTAAGGCATGAGACAAATACACGTCCTGTTGGCACACAGCAGAGACTGTGGTCAGAGGAAAGATTTTATTGAAATGTTCTGGTTTAAATGCGGGTGAAAACTGTTTTTTCTTTATGAAGTGCGCTCACCCAGCTTCCTGCGGGTCTTTAAAAAGACTTCAGTTGAGTTTAAGGCCATAATTCTTAAGTCTTCATAATGATTTCTAGAGTCTTTGGGCTTGATTTTCAATAATTCATGCTGTTTTTGTTCGGACCGATGCAGAAGTCAAGCTATGTTTTCACCCTGCTAACAGTGGTTTGATTAAAAGATAATAAACTATACAAAATCTAAACCATCAAATGTATTTATTGAATTAAAATACAGATCTGATTTTAAATTGATCATTATTATATGTACTGTATATTTATATGTAATTACATGTATATATTATATATAAATTTATTTAATATATAAGCACAACGTTTTCCTTAAATATAGATACATGCGTGCTTTTATTCATACATAATAGATGTAAACAAAGACTTTTATTTTTATTAATTAATACTTTTGTTGTTGTTGTTTTTTTGTTTGTGTGTGTGTTGTTTTTTGTAGAAATTGTTAACAGTTTAATATGTTGTATTCGGCCGTGACAGTTTTGAGTTATGAGTTTTGAGCTTGAAAATCCTGCAGATCCCTGATATTTTCTAAGATTTACCCAGAAGGTGGTTAGAAAAATGTTTTTTTTATGATGTTAATTTTTGAAAGAAATCCTTGTATAATTTAAACTGCTGTATTTTTGTGTTTGCTTGATTATTATTATTTTATTATATTTATTTTACTTTGAGGTTATGTAATTCTTGTTTTTAAAAATGCCTTAAATGCTGACATGACATTAAAATGGAGTAATAACAGGAAGGTCATGGAAGGCTGAGGTGGTGTGTGAAGCACTGACTGAAGCTCTGGTTCTGCAGGTCATGAGTGTGGTGTCCGGCTTCGGTCCTCTCATCACGGCAGGCATCTTCTCGGCCACCCTCTCCTCGGCCCTGGCCTCTCTCGTCAGCGCCCCTAAAGTCTTCCAGGTGGGCGTCTCATCCCTGCTTCATGTGTTTCAACACGCATGGTTTCGTTCACTGATTTCAGAACAGGTCTTGCTGGTTTGATGGATTCTTTCTTTTCCTCAGGCTTTATGCAAAGACAATATCTACCCTGGGATTGCCATTTTCGGGAAAGGCTACGGCAAGAACAACGAGCCCCTGCGAGGATACATCCTCACTTTTGGCATCGCCTTGGCCTTCATTCTCATTGGTAGGATCTCAACAGTTTGGTAGATGTGGTTTTGAATAAAACGATGGGATGGGTTGATGAGCTCACCTCGCTCTCACACAAGCTTGTTTTTAATTTCTCTAGCGGAGCTGAACGTCATCGCCCCGATCATTTCCAATTTCTTCCTGGCATCGTACGCTCTCATCAACTTCTCAGTGTTTCACGCGTCACTGGCCAATTCCCCCGGTAAGAGACTCGAGTGTGTAGACAAGCTGGGTCACGTCTCCAGAGCCAGCGCTCAGATATCATCATCAGTCAGGAACACCCAGCCCTGAAGCAGCAGAGAGGGTGATATCTGCTCCTGTCCATCAAGACTTTGAGACTGGGTTCAGTGAGCTCCACAGGACCTTTACATTTATATCGGCTCCTTGATAAGCCCAGTAGAGGCTGGTTTAGGACTGACGTGACCATGGCAAACCGTTAACTATACCTTCAGCAGCAGGTTAGAAGAGTTGAGCCACCATCATAATATCTGTGAAAATGTAGAGAAAGCGGTGCCTTCCCATCATGCTTGGTGGACATCCTGAGGCCCCGATATACTCATCTTTAAACAATGAAAAAGTATGTGGCTATGTTTAAAATACCTTTTCAGTGATTCACTATTAACAGCGCCGCTTTAGATGAAGAGCGTGTTCACCCTGAGGAAGCAGCGGTTTAAAAACACATCTGATCGCTGGGATGGAGATGTATAGGGCCCTATGAAATCACTTTTATTTCTCCCCAAATTCCTTGTTTTTTGTTTATTTATTTATTCCAGTTCTAAAATTATGCAAAAATTACATTTAGGGCTCTTTGAGATCTTTTTTTTTTTTTTTTCACCATATATCCTGTGTTTTAGCATGTCTAATTATTTGAATGCATGAAACAACTTAACTTATAAAATTTTGTCTTAAAGTAGTCTCTTATTTCCCCTCAGAAATCAGCCCTGTGTTGTGTATTAAGTTCTTTCTGGTTATCAAAGGAAAGCATAAAACTTTAATTTCATTTATCTTTTTTAATTATAGAAAATTAAGGGGATTTACTATTAAAATGAACAGATGGAAGACCTTTTGTGGGATTATTCCTCAAAATAATACGAACCCATCAGACCTTCATCATCTTCACCCTTTGACCTGTGAGTCCACAAGTGTTAATCATAGGCCCTGACAGTAGTGTCCATGTAACGTTAAGCAGCTCTCCAGTGTGTTGGTGTCTTCACTCGTGTCTCTCTGAGCTCACAGAATAAACGTCGTTTTGTCCTGATTTGGTGTGAAATAATGTCACACCGGTTGGATTTCTCTTGAAGTATATCGGGGCCTTTACAGTGTTTACCAAACCCTGCAGAGTAGCACTTCCTCTGTGAGGAGACTTCCTGTTTTAGACGGTGTTGTGTTGATGATGTGTTAATCAGACTTTCTTTCATTTAAATATAAAGGATGGTTCATTTCTGAAAGACATGTCATGTGACTGACTGTGTTTCTTGTTTTTGAAGTTTTCCATGTTTCTTTATTCCTTCTGTAAAGAGGTTTGTTTGTCCCTCGATACCAAAGCTCTAGAAGACCAGCAGGTAGATATCTTCACTTCTGACACTTTATCACTAGACTCACGATGTCATGAACGTAAAGGGTACGCTTCTGTACCCTTCACGTCGTGTAGTGTCTGTAGCGTTACCTGGTAACCGTGACCGCACTAAATCCATTACTCTAGTACATGTGCTGTGCTCCAGAAGCCTTCCTAGTCGTGGTAACCGCTCGTATGTATGCTAACTGGTGCTAACTTCATTTAATCAAGTCTGTTCCCATGCTTCTGTGAAACTGACCCGTTCAGGCTGTTAACGGTAGTTAAAGACCCGGAGAGGCCGTTATCAGTCTGGTGTGAAATGTCTTGAGCAGGTTCTGTGCGGCGTATCCCGTCACACACCCCCGGGCCGTCCTTTGTGTCCCGTGCTGTTACGTAACGGGGCAGAACGGCACAGTCAGCACTTTCCTACCACAAAGAACCATTGTTGATTTTTATCCCAACTGTTCAGTTGCTCCGTCCCAAAACGAGGCGCCCGTTGTGGCTGTAATTAGGCTAGGTTGCCAAGTCCTCGCCCGTACTGCAGCGGATGCCCGCAGAGTCTCTGATCGTTTGCTTCGTGTTCTTCAGGATGGAGGCCCAGCTTCAAGTACTACAACATGTGGGTGTCTCTGGCCGGGGCCATCCTGTGCTGTGTGGTCATGTTCATCATTAACTGGTGGGCGGCGCTCCTGACCAATGTCATCGTCCTGTCGCTCTACATCTACGTCAGCTACAAGAAGCCAGGTGAGAGTCTGGACGGTGAGATCGAGTTTCAGCTGCTCTCGAGGGCAACAGCAGGGCTTCATGTGATTGTTGTTGTCTTTCAGATGTGAACTGGGGCTCGTCCACTCAAGCTCTGACGTATCACCAGGCCCTGGCCCACAGTCTGCAGCTGTGCGGAGTAGCTGACCACATCAAGACCTACAGGTAATGCAGCCTGTGTGTGCAAGAGTGTCCCAAATGACGCAGTTTTTTTACTAACTGCAAATTCAAAACTCTCAATATATTTATATATATTTGGTACACAGATGAACAGCATTTTTCTTTTTCAACCGTATAAATGTCTTTGCCATCACTTTTGCTGAATTGAATGCATGGTTGATGAGTAAAAGTGCAAATTTTTCTCCAGACGTTTGAATGACAATCAAAGACAAAGATTTGTTATGTAGTCAAATGAAGACGTTGCGGATGGGATTGAGTGAGAGGTAGGAGAACAGCCTGATGATTAGCGCTGTGGGTTTACTGTGAGACACTTTGATCTTCAGCGTGAGGTCTTCTGCTGTGACACTGATGAATGTGCTCCGACTAAATCTCAGGCTGATTTCTGTGATTCTGACAGCACCTTCCAATCAAATGCTTGTAATCCAGCTTTATTCTTAACATTTTTGCTTTGAAGCGCTGTAATCTGAGCCGGACTGGACCCTGGGGGTCATGAGAATGTGTGTGTCTCCTCTAGGCCGCAGTGTCTGGTGATGACCGGAGCTCCTAACTCACGTCCAGCTCTTCTTCATCTGGTCCACGCCTTCACCAAGAACGTGGGTCTGATGCTGTGTGGCCACGTGCGTGTGGTGAGTACCTGAGAGAGAGAGAGAGAGTGTTTCTCTACAGCAGCTCTATGTGGTCAGCGATGGTCTGTGTGTAGAATTAAACTGTCCGTGTGGATCATGCTCTTTAACATCCATTAAGACTGTGAGCTGATCTCTGCACTCGTGTGTGTTCATTCCCAGAGTTCCCGGCGGCTCAACTTCAAAGAGCTAAACAGCGATATGCTACGCTACCAAAGGTGGCTCCTTAACAAGAACTCCAAGGCGTTTTACACTCCTGTGGTGGCAGAAGATCTTCGCCAAGGAACCCAGTACCTGCTGCAGGTGAGTGTGTGTGTGTGTGAGAGAGAGAGAGACAGACAGAGAGTGTGTGTGCTAGTGTGAGAGAGGGAGAGAGAGTGTGTGTGTGTGAGAGAGAGAAGGGAGAGAGTGTGTGTGTGTGAGAGAGAGAAGTGAGAGAGTGTGTGTGTGTGAGAGAGAGAAGGGAGAGAGTGTGTGTGTGTGTGTGAGAGAGAGACAGACAGAGAGTGTGTGCGAGTGTGAGAGAGGGAGAGAGAGTGTGTGAGAGAGAGAGTGTGTGTGTGAGAGAGAGAAGGGAGAGAGTGTGTGTGTGTGTGTGTGTGTGAGAGAGACAGACAGAGAGTGTGTGTGCGAGTGTGAGAGAGAGAGTGTGTGTGTGAGAGAGAGAAGGGAGAGTGTGTGTGTGTGTGTTTGTGAGAGAGAGAGAGAGTGTGTGTGTGTGGGAGAGGGTGTGCATCTGCTCATCACTATTGTGCAAATATCACAGGCATCACTGGATTGTAAAGTTGTGTGGACAAATGGGTTGAAATGTGTTCGTGTCCGTTGTGTGAGAAAGATGCGTTTCATTCAAAGTAGCGTGCATTTACATCATAAACAGTTAAACCACACATGTAGCTCCTCAATACTGTGGAAAAATATTACTTTTTTTTTCTTTTCAGGTATTTGTTTGACAACCAGTGGTAATAATTATTGTTATAGATTCCTCCTTCCAAAGCCACCAATCAGCCTAAAATTGAGCTTTTCTGTTTTTTGATTTCTTTGCTTCCTGCTTAGTTCATGTGAGCCCATAATCTGTTCACAGCTGAGTTCTGCCTTATAACCTATTTGGAGATATTTACTTCTCTGTGTGTGTGTGTGTGTGTGTGTGTGTGTGCTGATATGACCTACATTACTGGGCATAAATTGGCCTCACAAAACCAGCTTCCTCTGCATTATTAGACAGACCAACTCTGGCTGCATAAACATACCAAATGTTTTATTAAAATAATGCAGAGCACTTTCTGTGAGGGTTTTTACCTATGTGTGTTTCACAGGCCGCTGGTTTGGGCCGATTAAGACCCAACACACTGGTGCTTGGTTTCAAGAACGACTGGAACATCGGAGATATAAAGGAAGTCGAGACCTACATTAACCTGATACAGTGGGTATTATCTTCTGTTTGAAATCAGTCTGACATTAATAAAAGACTTTTTGAAGTAGTGCGGCAGCAGCTTTTAAACAGTGATTGTGAAGTGGTTTGTTTGTTTGTGTGCCTGACATCTGGACTCCAGACGAGTAACGCTTCATCAGAAAAACTAGTCACAGTAGATCTGTGTAAATGTGATCTAGTGCGGACAAGCTGCTTCAGCCCTAAAAGTCGTGTTTTTGCATCAAAACATACCAGAACGCTATACGTGTGTAGTTTTTCCCATGACGTGTGCAAGTGCATGCTTCTCGAGTGTATGTACAGCTGAAGAGCGGCTGCTGGATGTTTATGAACACAGGAGAAAGCAGCTTTGAAGTAAATGGTGTGGGTCTTCATCCTGTCAGACATTAATGCTTGTTTATTTGTGTGTGTGTGTGTGTAGCGACTCATTTGACTTTCAGTACGGTGTGGTCATTCTCAGACTGCGAGAGGGACTGGATATCTCTCACATTCAAGGCCAAGGTACAGTACAGACCCTTCATGAACCCATCCGCTTTAAAGAATCAGCTTAATGACCTGAAGACTGCTTGTTAGTGCTGTTGATTTATCACGAAGGCATCACCTAGTGATGAACTACACCAGTACAACATTGTTTTCATGAGAGAGCATGTAGAGGAGAATCAAAGCATTTTAACCCTTTTAAGGGGCCGTGTGTTACTTTTTCTTTGTAGTGTTCTGAGCCGTTAGAGCAGAGATATGATCCCTGAAGTCTCAAAACCAAAGAGATATTCTTTATAAAAGTTATGTCTTGTCCACACCCTCCTAAAACGACTCGTTTAAACACGCCTCCACTTTTCTCCGTCACAGAGTGGGTTTATTTTCAAATGTTTCCACAAAGA
>JAUMHG010000050.1:225493-250727 GCA_032359395.1 Enteromius anoplus
TAGCTGATTGCTAACAGCTGCAGGCAATCGTACAGCGTTTCACCCGAACTATGTTTTTATCAAAACATTTATTTAGTGACCTTTTCATTTATAGAAAAATGGTTAGTAATGCAAGCTGGTAAACACAATGTTGTGAGCATGATTTGTCCATTAATATGAAAACAGTCCACAGATGGATGATATTTAACTAGTTATCTTCTGATACATTGTGCAGCATAGGTGGAGTGTGTGTAAAGCTGGGGAAGTCTTACCTGGCCCCCCTGCACAAACAAATGAAATCTATTACGTCTGTTGCCAATGAAATGTAAATGAATAGACAGTGTTAACTGTGGCATTAAATAAAGATCTGCTCATGTTCCAATGTATTTTATATTAGGCTTTTTTTTTTTTTAAATGCATTGCACATTTTAACCAAGCAACCTAACCCTAATCATCAGTTCTGTAGAGTGTGTGTTTTTTTCTCTATTAAGACGCGGTTACTCTTCTTGTGCCTGTACTGGTCCTTAGACTTTTAAAACTAGCTCCACTTAAAATGGATATAAATCCTAAAATATTCATACTCATTATTATTTGTAAATTCAAAATATTTTTTCCCATCAGGCTCTTTGTAAACATGAAGAGCAATGCAGATCAGATTTTACCTTGACACAGGTCATCGTTCATCCTGCGGATCATCCCGGCTGGACAAACACACATGAAGGTGCCAATTAAGTTGTTACACTCCATTCCTCTGGAGTGACAGTTATGAAGATCATTTGCACACTCGTCTACATCTGAACACAAGGGAGCTCAGTGTCATCGAGTATGCTTTTTAATAAATACACATTAATACATGTTTGTATTTGCAATAATCCTGTCTACTACAATCACGTGGGGTTGGAAAGGTTGAGCAGTACCCTGACACATGCGTCCGTCCTCTCGTAGAGTGTAACCAGATGGACAGCTGCATTCATACGCCCCCAAAGTGTTAATGCAGCGAAACGCACAGAGCAGAGGATTCTGACTGCACTCGTTCACATCTGGAATAACACACAATCCGTCAACAACACGCTCCCTCAGGGTGTCAGATACATACTGAGTCAGGATTACTGTATGCAATACTGATTATATATGGACTGTTCACTGCAATGGACAGAAGCAAATGTTAACTGAATAACTACTCAATGATTTACTCATTAGCAACAATAATGGCATGTCTTTGAATTATCTTCATCCAGACATCAGATGTTTAGATGATTTAGTCAGCTGACCTTCACAGCTCATCATTGGTCCAGGCTCAAATCCCTCCTCACAAAGACACTCAAATCCTCCAATCACATTTGAGCATGTTCCTTTTCCACAGGGGTTTCTTTCTGAACACTCGTCAATATCTGCACAGAGCGCTATCTATAAACTCTCAACTCACTGATAATGAGATGATGACCCAGCTGAGATACCTTTTAAAATACATCAGTAAACTCTTTCAATTCAACCCATGTCTATTTCACCTGATCTGCATGTGGGGCAAACCAGAACACACCACCAACAACCACTGGATAAACAGAAAATCCAGCTAATACCACTGAAGAAGAGATCTGCTAATCTCAGCCAATCTGCACCCAAAGTGACTTGAAGTCATTCATTTTCAGTGAGAGTTGCTGATTTCTCCATCAGTGATTGATGGTAGTGGTTGTGGGCAACATTTTACAAAATATTGTCTTGTATTCTGAGAAATAATCCACATGTAATTCCAACAGGACATCTAACACATCTACATAGAGATGAAGACCTGGCAATGAAACACAACGAGAACTGAGCTTAATAATAAAACAAACCTGAACATAATAAAAGCAAATGAGTAACGATGGCAACAAACACAGAGCAGAGAGAGTTCATGGTGGTGTGAAACATACATTCAGTGATGGTGCAAACAAAAGCACTTTTAAATGAAGTTTTAGAAATGCTTTGTTTTCTTACCACTACAATGAGCTCCTGTGTAGTCGAGTGTGTAGCCCATGGGACACTCGCAGCGGAACGAGCCATCCATGTTGATACAGCGGCCGTTCACACAGATCTCTGGATTCTCCACACATTCATTTAAGTCTGAGACACACAGTGATACAGCTCTGTACATCAGCGACTCAAACTCGCATCCTGGAGGGTCAGAGCCCTGCTGAGTTTAGAAAGCGGTCATATGATGTTGCTAAAAAGAACATTATTTGGTGTAATGTAATGTGTTTATGTGGTTTAAGTTTCAAAAAACACATTATTTTTCGCATACTGTACATGACTGTTTCTCCTCTAAGCCCCGCCTCCTGAAACAAGTCGATTTGTAATCACATCATATGACCCCTTTAAACACACTTGATCCGACAGATTCAATTTTGTTCACTTTGGGTTTAATATGTCATAGCTTCTCATTATGCAGCTTGGGTTTTTTAATTCTCAGAAAAATATAGAAATATTGTTAAATGATGTAACATTATAATTATTCCAATATTTATTATACAATCTCTAGGACATTTCAACACTACACACAGTTTTTATTCCAAGTTCCTGCTCGGCACAGCACTAAATTCCACAGTCTCAGCAGTGAAAGCCGTTATAACACATTCATCAGGTACAGTATTGTCTTTACCCACACGTGTGTTCCCAGCACCAGGGATGATGCCGTGGCCAAACGGACAGAGATCCTGAAACGTAGCTGTGAACACACACAACATCAAACAATGAGCAGGATTGTGGAGTGGTGTTGTGGTTCTGTGACGGATCATGAAGGAGGTGAGAGCTCCAGTACCGTCCTGTTCTCTAGGGCACAGCTCGCAGGGGTCACCCCAGCCCTCTTTGACCATGATGCTACAGCAGCACTTGGCTTTGCTGGTGTTAAATGCCTGCGGGACAGAGCACTTGCCGCTCTCAAAGTGTGTGAAACAGAAGCTCTCTCTAATGTCTAACACAACAAATAGTCAGTGAATATTACAGAAGGAATTACATTAATGTTCTATTTGAAGACATATTTCATATTTGTTAACTCTCTTCTGTATGGAACTCATTCTTACACACTTTTAGAAGCAATGTTTGATTTTGCTACTGTATAGGCTTTGTTTTCCTAATGCAAAAAAACCCCAAACATTTTCATCTGTTAATTTAGTTTGAAATATGACCCAGATAACATCAGTCACATAAACAGGTTAATGACAAATTACCATAACATCGGCGTCTATCTTCTGACAGCACAAATCCAGCTTTACACACACACTCAAAGCTGCCCAGACTGTTGAAGCAGGAGCCATATGCACAGATACCTGGCTCTTCTGAACACTCGTTCACATCTGATGAACACACACACACACACACAGAGGAATATACTTACATACCATCTACTGAGAACAGATTAAACGTTTCAGTAAGTTTCTGTCATTATTCTCTCTCAAACCGGCATGACTTTCTTTCTTCCAGTGCAAAGGCACCATAGAGTATCGTATACATATGACTTTTAAAGTGATATTTGTCTTAGTAAGTTAAGTAAGACTCAAGAACCAAGATCTGATTTAAAATAATAATTTGTAGAATTATAATTTTCTTTCATGACTAAATTTGGCATTAATTTGTCAGAGACCTAGAGCTTAGAGCTCAACAGATTACAAAAATAATACTCACAAATACATATATAAGTAAAAACCAATCGGATCTTTCATTTTTAGGCAAAGTATTACTTTATAATTTATTCATATTTATGTTCACAACACACTTATTCTTATTTTGTAAATAAATGACATTTATATTACCATAATAATGAATAGTAGAAACAGATTTGCATGCATACAACAGTGAGTTCATCCCTCTGCAATATCACTTCTTATGATTCAAAATCTCACATTACCTCTGAATTGAACAATAGAGTACACGTGTCTATGTTTACATTTATCATATTAGAAATTCGGACCGTACAAGAGGAACTTTGGTCACACATCTAGTTCAGGCAGACCATGGTGTGACTGCAGCATCAGTTGACGCTCATCTCGCTACAACTAATTAGATATATAAGATCATGTGTACTCACACTTGCCATGGTCTGTCGCACAGACATTCTTACCCTCCTCCATCCCCAGCTCCTCCTGATGCATGATCACTTAACCCATATATCACATGCCCAGCTCACTGCTAAATTGTCCAAATTTATACACAAAACTGTATTGCTCAAACTATTGCATATAAAACATTTGGCAATTGCTTAGGCTTAGGGGGCGTTTTAAACCTCAGCAAGGTTTGCCAGTGGAGCTCAGAACTCAACCCTTCAGAGTGAAGCCTGCCGCCAAACATAAATTCAGGACCTCTACAATATCCTGAAACAAACAGTGTGGTCCTGACTGAATGTATGTTAAGGTCCAATTCTCACTAGTTACAAACCATTAACTATGAATTTTGTCTCAATAAACTCTAAATTTGCTGCTTTTCGATGGTTATTAAAGTAATTGTTAAGTTTAGGTATTGAGTAGGATTAGGGATGTAGAATATATTCATGCAGATTATGTGCTTTATGAGAACTAATAGATAGCCTATATGTTAATAATACGCATGCAAATAAGCAACTAGAATTGTTCCCTATACTGAAATGTTACCAGAACTTCATTTAATCATAATAATAAGTCAGTACAACTTCCATTACTAAGATTCAATCTTCTATGTTGTGTTGAATTAAAATCAGGCGATATACTCTGGTGTTTCTTTTAAATAATTGTTCAGGAAGTGCTGTACACTATTAACACTCATTTTAGTTGATTCCTGTCTGAGCAGAAACAAAACTGAGATAGTTCTGGTGTTTTGAATATTTTTGCTTCACCGATCACATGTTTATATATGTCAGTGATCACTGGTTCGTTCACTTTCATTTCTACTTCAGGGCCTTTATTCTCAATATATTATTTTTAAATAATACAGTTATTGAAAGGTGATACAGTTTTGAACCATTTAATGTTAGTGACGTAGCACAGGGGTGGACTGTACTTACCTACACAGTGCTGACTGTGGACAACATACCCCTCAGGACAGACACATCTGAACGAACCCTCCAGATTCACACACATTCCAGGAGCACAGATCCCACGATTCAATATACACTCGTTAACATCTGCGTTTATCACAAGACAAGACAGACAGTTAGGATATCATCACAGGACTGCAGTCACTCACTTTGAATGCAAATGTTTTGTTTTTATACAACTACTTCTACAAGTACTTCTACTAGTATTCATAGTGTAGTGTAGATCCCTTTTAGTAAACTAAATATATATCACATCAAAAAGATGTCATGGCCAAGCAGTGAAGAACGCTTGGGAATAACATGAATATTAGTTCACCTCTGCAGCTCTTTCTGTCAGGTGTGAGCTCATAGCCGTCAGTACAGAGACACTGGAAGGAGCCAACTTTATTAACACAGCGGCCGTTCCTGCAGAGCTGAGGGACTACACACTCGTCAACATCTGGAGACACACCAGAACACATTCATCAGACTTTCAAAAGATTAATACTATAGCTGATCATATTTCATGAAAAACGTTCATGCTGTGAAGGAAAGTGTATTTTAACATGTCTGATTTGTGAGAATGACTTCAGCCTGTGGAAGTATTGTTAAATGTGTTATGTTGTTGCATTTAAGATAATAAACAATTCCCAAATTGTATTTGCGGCCCTTGTCTTTATTAATGAGGTGGAAGCTGTGTAATTAGTGATACTGTACATTATGCCTTATATGGCCATCTTGTGTGAACTTCATCTTGGCCTGTTTTTTTTTTTTTTTTTGAGGAAGCAATAACAGAAAATTAAACATTTCTCATATATACTAATGTCACGCTCAGTAACAACAGACCAAAGGAGTAAAGTGTAACAGGTGAGTTTCATTAATGCTCAACAGTTTAACAAAGAAAACAGGTCTCTGCAGCTTAGTTTCCCAGTAAGTATTAGTGCAGGTAATATCAACAGTGTCACAAATCAAACAGGTTCTCTGCAGGTTAGTGTCCAGGTAAGTAAACATGCAGGTAAACATCAATATCTAGTAAGGGCTCAGGCAGGCAGGTATTTCAACAGGTAAGGATTTAGCAAAAGGAGTATACTCAGTCTTGATCTGGTCATTAAATGACCACTGGATGGGAACGAGAAAGGCTGACTGAGGTAGGATGGTTTCAAGGTTCATCTGAGATTGGGTCAGGCTGGTGAATACGGGACAGAGCATCTGCCTTGGTGTTCCTTGTACCCGGTCTATAGGAGATGTGAAAATCAAACAGAGTAAAAAACAGAGCCCATCTAACTTGGCATGGGTTTAACCGGCTCCTTGCAGATACTCCAGGTTCTTATGATCTGTGATCACAGTAAATGGGAATTGTGGTCCTTCCAGCCAGTGGTGCCATTCTTCGAGGGCTAGTTTAATTGCCAACAACTTGCGATTTCCCACATCATAATTCTGTTCCGCCAGGGATAACTTCTTCGAGAAGTAGGCACAGGGATGCAGATTGGGCGGTTCTCCATGCCACTGTGATAGGGTAGCGCCTACGCCTGTGGTGGCGGCATCAACCTCCACAACGAATGGTGAGTTCGGGTCAGGATGCTTTAGAACAGGTGCGACACAGAAGGCAGACTTAAGTTGAGTGAAGGCTGTTTGTGCAGCGGAGGTCCAAGTGATAGCCTTCTTGGCTCCTTTAAGGAGAGAGGTGAGTACACAGGTAATTTGACTATATCCTTTGATAAAGCGCCGATAAAAGTTTGCAAACCCTAGGAAGCGTTGCGGTTCCTTGACCGTGGTGGGCGTGGGCCAGTCCTGGACAGCAGCCACCTTTCTAGGGTCCATCTCAATGCCTTCTAAGGGGGGATGTAGTAGCCCAAGAATTGCATTCTTTCCTGATGAAATTCACATAAATGAGAATGTCGTTGATATAGACGACCACAAATTGATGCAGCATATCCTGGAACACCTTACTCATAAAATTTTGAAAAACAGAAGGTGAGTTAGCTAGGCCATATGACATAACCCGATATTCGTAGTGGCCGCTAGGGGTGACAAAGGCATGGTCTGTTTTCCACTCATCACCACTATGAATACGGATTAAATTATAGGCACTCCGTAGGACTAGCTTGCTAAAAATCTTGGCTTGTCGTAATTCCTCTAGGGTGGATGGAATGAGTGGAAGGGGATAAGCAAATTTTACTGTCTGCTCATTTAAGGCTCTGTAATCAATACATGGCCGAAGGCCTCCATCCTTTTTAGCCACAAAGAAAAAACTAGAGGCCGCGGGTGACGTGGATGGTTGGATAAAACCCTGCGCTAACACCTCAGCTACATATTCTTCCATAGCCTTACGTTCAGGTAAAGAGAGCGGATATACTTTTCCCTTGGGTAGGGTGGCCTGCGGCACAAGGTCTATAGAACAATCCCATCGTCGACAGTGGTTGAATAACAGAAGATCACCTTACACTGTGGAAGTGACGACAGACAATTATGATGGCAGTGGTTACTCCGTTTCAGAATTTCACCTGTGCTCCAGTGAATGTGCGGGCTATGTTCCTCTAGCCAGGGTCGTCCAAACAGAATGTCCTCAGTGTCTTCGGGCAGAATTAGGAAGGAGATAGACTCCTGATGGAGACAACCTAGTTAAAGAGTCAGAGTGTGAGTACATGAATTAATGGTCCGGGCATCCAGGGCTTTTCCTTGAATAGTTGTGATGCGGTAAGAGATGGTGCTTTTGCGTTTGGTGATCTGCAATGCCTCCAGACAGCATGAGGAAATGAAGTTGCCTGCCGGCCCTGAATCCACTAAGGCTTTCGCAAGGAAGAAGTCAGACTCAGATAAGTATATCATCAATAAGTGGTATGGTATGTACATTATTTGTTACATGACCCACACTCACTGTTGATTTAGCAGGACTGACTGGGCATTGCAGGAGGAGGTGAGATGGAGCACCGCAGTATAAGCATAAGCCTCCCTGAAGCCATCTGGTGCACTCTTGAGCAGTTAAATGATAAGTGTCAGTGTGCATGGGCTCCTCTGTGGAGCTAGATGATGGGACAGATTTAGCAGGTGTCTCACAAGCAGTTAAGTGTTGGGATATAGTCACAGCTCTCCTGAGGAATGCATCGAGCCCCACATTATCCTCATATATGGCCATTAGTAGGCGAATGTTAGTATTGAGATCTTGACGAAATACAACCAGCAGAGCGGAATCATTCCAACCACTTGTGAGAGAGATAGTACGCAGAATATACTCATGTATAGGGAGTTTACCCTGATGGAATTGCAGCAGTTCCTCCTGTACAGTAATAAGAGGGATAGGTTGACCAAATACCTGCCGAAAATGATGCAGAAACAAATCCAGTGACCCGAGATGAGGGCTCTCCACGGTCCACAGTTCCTCTGCCCATCGCAGGGCTCGTCCCGTTAACAGCGTGATCTGTGGGGAATTGGCCGGGCTGTGCCTCAAAATAAAGAGAACATTGTAACAAGAACCCATTGCAGAATGCATGGTCACCAGAGAATGGAAGGGGGCAAGCCACTGTGCTCGGTGAATATGGCTGAGCACCTGTAAAAGTTGTAGATACTTTGTATAAGGATCAACAATAGCCGCGGCTTCCTCTTGCTCCATGCTGCTTCTTTGTCAAAATCCTCTTTTGTGACCTTTTTGGGCTGAGCTTCTGTCACGCTCAGTAACAACAGACCAAAGGAGTAAAGTGTAACAGGTGAGTTTTATTCATGCTCAACAGTTTAACTAAGAAAACAGTTCTCTGCAGGTAAGTATCCCGGTAAGTATTAGTGCAGGTAATATCAACAGTGTCACAAATCAAACAGGTTCTCTGCAGGTAAGTGTCCAGGTAAGTAAACGTGCAGGTCAATATCGAGTAAGGGTTCAGGCAGGCAGGTATTTTAACAGGTAAGTATATAGCAAAAGGAGTATACTCAGTCTTTAGGAGTTCGCTTGAAGGTTAAGGCAAACAGAGTCCATTGTTCCAGAATGGCAAGTGAGCAGACAGGCAAGCAGATGATCCAGGAATGAACAAACATTTCAACCTTGAGCTCAGCCATCGAATGAATGGCTGAGCGATCTCTTAAAAGAGGCTGTGGATTGGGAACAGGTGCTAGTACACTGCAAAAACTGCTTTCTAGGATCTTACATCTACTGTCTTGTTTTCAGAAAAACGAGCTAAAATTAAGTGAGTTTTTACTTGAAACAAGCTAAATAATCTGCCAGTGGGGTAAACTAAATAATCTTGTTTTCTAATTGAAATAAGAATATTTTGCTTACCCCTTTGGCAGATTATTTTGCTTGTTTCAAGTAAAACTCACTTAATTTTAGCTTGTTTCTTCTAAAAACAAGACAATAATGTTTTCTTGTATAGAAAACTCTTCTTGATTTCAGAATTTTTAGATATTTTGGTTGGAATCAAGACAAAAAATCTTGTCTTAGAAAGCATTTTTTGCAGTGTAGTCCGGTGATTGTGAGCGAGTGATGGGTGCTGAATCAGGTGCGGGTGATTGTGTGCGTTTGGTGGAAAATGATCCAGGGTCAGGTGAGTGTGACGGTGTGACAACTAACTTTAGCATTATTATTATTAATATTAATATTAATATTTCATGTCTAATCATTTACTTATGTGGAAAGTTGTGTTATTAATGGAATAATGTACTTCATGTCCTGATCACCCCGTCTGGGTTTATTCTGTGATAACACTGACTGAATGTACATTAACTAATGAGACCTTATTGTAAAAAGTGTAACCAAAGAAGATAAATCTGTACAAATCGACATTATATGACGTGACTTGTTGAAGAGAAGAGCACCTTTACCTGTACAGTAGTTATTACTGTCAAGCTCAAATCCTTGATGACAGACACAGTTAAATGAGCCAACAGAGTTTGTACATGTGCCGTTCCCACATGGCTGGTGTGAGCACTCATTAACATCTGCAGAAGATAAAACACCTGTTATAAACACACCAGTGCTCTCTGATGTGTACACAATTGGTTTGAACGAAGCCTTTCTGAGTGGAGCAGATCTGATCTCACCTAAACACATCTTGTGGTTTGGTGCGGCAGTAAAGCTGCTGTGACACACACACTCGAATCCTCCTGGAAAGTCTACACAGTCACCATGAACACACACACCGGGCGTCTCAACACACTCGTTACGGTCTGAAAGTCACACAGACATCACTAGGTTTCAGTACATCTTTAACCAAACCCTCACTTTGAAAAAACAGTTATGATTGATTGGAGAAATTCAGGGACTTTCACTCACAGACACTTTCACTCACAGACATCACAATGCGATTTACTACATTTATAATAATGTAGCTTTTGGAAATATTTCCACTGCTTGGTTGTCCTGCAGATGTTTGTTTATTGAGTAGAAGTGCTGTTATAAAGCGCTCACCAGCACAGGCTCCATTAGGACTGAGTATATACCCCTCAGAACATTCACACTGATAGCTGCCCGGCCGGTTGATGCAGTCTGCGTTCTTCTGACACACAGCCTCTCCACTGCTGCATTCATCAACGTCTGAACACAGCCACACACAGGACAAATAAACGCAGGTCACTCACAGGTTTGAGCTACAGATCTGCTTACTGACACATGTTCGGTCATTTTCTGCCATGTTTCAAGACAGCAAATTTTTTAAATGCTCCAAAGGTCCAACCTTTCAGAAAACCTGGCAGTGTGGAAGATATATATCTATTAGTACATCTCTCAAGCACTGTAGAAACAGATCCAGTGTTTATCAACAGTGTGGTGTGTACGACTGTGAAACTGCAGTAGGTGAATTTTTTTGATGCCGGATCTGCTGGACAAACAGGCCCTATGACATGTTCCCTTCCCAAACAAAGAGTCAGGCTACTACTGATCAAATTTACTGTGGGATTTAAATTTAAACTGGGTTCTGTTCTGATGACTTCACTATCAAAGGTTAGAACACTAAATGCATTTTTTGCATTTACAGTGTTTACAATTACATATAAGTTTTCACAATTCTTCCCACATTTCTACTTACTGAACTTTAAGCTTGGCACAGTAGTAAATTTGGTTACACTGTAAACATCCTACTAACTATAAGTAACTGTAACTACATGTCAACTAATGATCATTTATTTACAACTACATGTCTACTAACTAAGTTGACATATACTTGCTAAGCTTCTGACTCATCAAAATAAAGCGTTAGGAGTTATTAAGCAGACAGTCTACTAATACTCTAAGGACTGCTAGTTGACATGTAGTTGTAAAGTTACTTACTGTTAGTAGAATGTCTAAAGTGGACTATCAGAATAAAGTGTAACTAAAACACACCTGAACTACCAACCTAAGTGTTTATTGCAAGAGTCGCTCAGCAAACACACATTTACTCATAAAACAACCTAAAAAACACACAAACTAAAGACAGGTACCATGTCATGTTTTCTTGTGTATTTTTTTTAAACAAGAATGACTCTCTCCATTGTTTAGAATTTTATGATCAGGTCCTGACAGAGGACCTTCACAGATGAGCTGCAGGTCACTGTAGCTGAAGCCCGAGGGACACTCGCAGTGGAAACTGCCCATGCGGTTTATACACACGCCATGAGCACAGACGCCCAGGATTTCACGACACTCATCGATATCTGAAAACACCCCATCAATAACATTAAATACATGAAGCAGAAACAACTCCTACCATTGCTTTTAAAATTTCTCTGATTGCAAAATTGCTCTTTACCTTTCGGCTTTCCGGTTTCAACATCAATCCTGAATCCAATCACGCTGCCACAAAGACTTTGATAGTCACCTAAACACAGAGACAATGATTGTGTTTGGGCTCAGCTATAGTTCAGAAATCTCAGTCTGACAAAAGAATATTCATTTAAACTCATTTCCATGATTAAGGGAACATGACTGACACTATAGGAGCTTGAAAAGCATCACAGAAATACATTAGCAGAGGCTAGTCCTGGACTCTAAGAGGTCATCCTCCTGCTGTTCTCTAGCATCATATGAAAGAAAAACTCTTTTTTTGTCAAGAAATGGATATGCTACATAAATTGTAATAATGAGGACTGGGGTTAATAGTAAATGCATGTGTGTCACCTGTGCCGGGTCTCGGACAGGCCTGGCACGGTTTGTTCCAGGCTTTGCCCACATTGTAAGCACAGCAGCACAGTGTCTGTGTGATGTTGAAGCCGAGCTGCTGCTCACAGACACTGCCACTGTATCTCCGGAAACACAGACCATTCCTCATGTCTAAGACAACACACAGTCCCACTACTTTAATAGTTTGCATTCTTTAAAAACGAAAGTGCCATAAATAACGAACACATGTGAATAAAGTAAAATACAAGCATTTAAAGGCTTTTATTATTATTCAGACGTGTACTGTGCGCATCAGTTTCAGCAGACGCACCCATGCAGCGGTGTCCTCCGCTCACAGGGATGTAGTCCTGGGGACAGACACAGGTGTAGTTCCCCAATGTGTTGTAGCAGGTGCCTGGGCCAAACACACCTGAACTGAGCACACATTCGTCGATATCTGAAACGATAGTCAGACTCACCCTCCCGCAGGTCCATCAGCTGACAGAAGTATTTCTGACACAGTCACACGTGTCTCACCCTCACACATGCGTCTGTCTGTGTTGAGGTAGTAACCAGCTGGACAGTCACACTGGAAGCTTCCGAATGTGTTGATGCAGTGCCCACCCTGACACAGACCGGGCAGCTCCTGACACTCGTCAATATCTGACACCAAACACAAGAACACTTCTGAGTGCTTAACACCCTTTATACACTGCTCAAAAAAATAAAGGGAACACTTAAACAACACAATGTAACTCCAAGTCAATCACACTTCTGTGAAATAAAACTGCCCACTTAGGAAGCAACACTGATTGACAACCAGTTTCACATGCTGTTGTGCAAATGGAATAGACAACAGGTGGAAATTATAGACAATTAGCAAGACACCCCCAATAAAGGAGTGCTTCTGCAGGTGGTGACCACAGACCACTTCTCAGTTCCTATGCTTTCTGGCTGATGTTTTGATCACTTCTGAATGCTGGCAATGCTTTCACTCTAGTGGTAGCATGAGACAGGCCAGTACATCAGGAGACGTGGAGGAGGCCGTAGGAGGTCAACAACCCAGCAGCAGGACCGCTCCCTCCATCTTTGTGTAGGGAGGAACAGGAGGAGCACTGCCAGAGCCCTGCAAAATGACCTCCAGCAGGCCACAAATGTGCATGTGTCTGCTCAAACGGTCTGAAACAGACTCCATGAGGGTGGTATGAGGGCCCGACGTCCACAGGTGGGGGTTGTGCTTACAGCCCAACATAGTGCAGGACGTTTGCCATTTGCCAGAGAGCACCAAGATTGGCAAATTCATTGCTCTTCACAGATGAAAGCAGGTTCACACTGAGCACATGTGACAGATGTGACAGAGTCTGGAGACGCCATGGAGAATGTTCTGCTTCCTGTAACATCCTCCAGCATGACCGGTTTGGCAGTGGGTCAGGAATGGTGTGGGGTGGCATTTCTTTGGCAGGCCGCACAGCCCTCCATGTGCTCTCCAGAGGTGGCCTGACTGCAATTAGGTACCGAGATGAGATCCTCAGACCCCTTGTGAGACAATATGCCAGTGCGGTTGGACTTGGGTTCCTCCTAATACGAGACAATGCTAGACCTCATGAAGCTGGAGTGTGTCAGCAGTTCCTGCAAGATGAAGGCATTGATGCTATGGACTGGCTGCCCGTTCCTCAGACCTGAATCCAACTGAGCACATCTGGGACATCATGTCTTGCTCCATCCACCAACACCACGTTGCACCACAGACTGTCCAGGAGTTGGCAGATGCTTTAGTCCAGGTCTGGGAGGAGATCCCTCAGGAGACCATCCTCCACCTCATCAGGAGCATGCCCAGGTGTTGTAGGTAGGTCACACAGGCACGTGGAGGACACACACACTACTGAGACTCATTCTGACTTGTTTAAAGGACATTACATCAAAGTTGTATCAGTCTGTAGTGTGTTTTCCCACTTGTGTGACTCCAAATCCAGACCTCTATGGGTTAATAAATTTGATTTCCATTGATCAATTTTGTGTGATTTTGTTGTCAGCACATTCAACTACGTAAAGAACAAAGTATTTCATAAGAATATTTCATTCATTCAGATCTAGGATGTGCTATTTTTTTGACCAGTGTATTTCAGCTGCTGGGATTTTATTAGAGTATAATATTTACAGTATTTCAGTAGTTCTTGTTTGAGTTTAATTCTTTGGAAGCGCTTTACATAACATTGTTCAGTGTAACTAGTTTTAATAATTAATCCCATTAGACATTTGTACTGGCTACTGTATACAGGTAACCAAGGCACCAGACAGACTTATAAAATAATTTGATGATTTTCTATCTTAGTAGTTAGTACTGGCTGCAGAAAAAGTCTTTGCATTGGTGATTTTAATATCCATGATAATGAGAGAGATGCATTGAGATGAGCACTTACAGACATTCTAAACTCTACTGGAGTTCAGACAGCTGTAAGGGAAACGGGTACATTTAGCTCAAACTGAATTTTGACAGAATGTCTTCCAGCTGATTAAATCAATGTTCACGCAAAGAAAGAGGTGGAGCTATTATTCAGAGTAAGGATTGCACTGTGACTTGATAGTTTTATTGTGAACTTCTAGGGAAAATGGTACAGCCAGTGCCAGTGTCAGCCCACTCAGTCCTGACTGCTCAGCAGCCAGACTACACTACCGTGGCTCTTCTATCACAGATAGCAGGCGTCTTTGTTCTTCGTGAACCCATTTTGGTGGGATAAAAGGCTGTTTGTTTGTGCAGCTAGCTACATGAATGTTAACAAATCTGGCTTTAGTATTCAGAGTCTATGAAGTTCCCAAAGAGCATGCTCACACAATATTAGGGAGCGTTTTGAAAGGGAACTGACCAGACGATGACACCACTGTTTTCTAAAGAGCTGCTTTATGGATACAAAGTTGTTTTTAGGTGATAAACTTTGCACAGTTATGGAACCAAACTGAATCAACAATGAACTCACTTCAAATAAATAATAATTGAGCTGCTTTAAAACAGAATTGTCTTCAGTTTGCATTACTGAATCATTACTTTCTAATTACCTATTTATCCTTGTAAAGCTGCTTCGGGAACAATCTGTACTCTATAAAGCACTCTATAAATAAAGGTAAACTTGATCTGACTTTCCTGCACAGTTACTGTGTTTATTGGTGATGCCTGATTACCTTCCAGGAAGATGGTGATGGGGTTGGGTTTGAACCCCTCTCCTCCAGGACACAGTGTGTTATACTCCGCTAGAAACACAACATATTCTCATCATTTAACTACCACATTTTTCCAATATCCCAAGCCAGTATGAATAAACTTTGTGTTATTGTCACAAAAAGATATTAAATTATACTGAAAGTGCGTAGAATAGCTATAGAATTAGTGACTAAATAATACAAAAGCTCATTAAAAGCTGCCTGTATTAAAAAACATTCCTATTATACTAAGTATTGATGTAATATACTATTATAGAATTGATTTACTGTGGTAACTGAGATAATAAATGCAAATACAATTAAGTTATTTTATGGTGTTGTCTTTTTAATATTGATGTGTAGTAGTAGAGGAATCTCTGTGTAGTATGAAAGTACTGGCATATTGATCCATTGTATAACTGAATTACTAGTGTTCTGAAGTACTGTAGTATTGAACTATTGAAGATTGTTCTAGAGTTCCTTACAGGTGTTGAGTGGAGGGCAAGGGTCACATGGGTTACCCCACACTCGTCCTAGAGAACAGCAGCATGATGAACGACTGACTCCAAATCCCAGCTCAACGCTACACTCCAGGCCTTCACGGGCACGGTACGCCACATCCAGAAAACAGCTCCCTGCGCGAGTGTCTGCCGTGTGAAACAGACCACAGAATTTACATGACACACTACAGCTCTAGATGCACATCTACACTACAGCGTTGTGATTGTGATGACACTGGGTAGGGATATATTACAGTTTTTCTCCATTGGTTTGGCTCATTTCTTGAAAAAGAAATTACATTCTCAAAATTCTAAGATCATTTGGCAAAACAGTGTAACAGTTTAGCACAACACTATAGCTCACTTGCAAAAGCTCATATCTCTCCAAAAACAGTTCACTCTTGCATCAAAACTAAATTCCTTTCCCATATGAAAAGTCAGTGCCACAAAAATGGCAAATATCCTTCTCAATTGCTTTGGCTCATTTCTTGAAACGGACCGGACATTCTTAACACTCTTGGTGCTTTTGCTAAAATAATGTGGACAGTTCGGCACAACATCATGGTTCACCTGCAACAGCTCATTCCTTTTCTCAAAACAGTTCACTCATGTGTCAAAACTAAATTGTAGCAAGGAAATGGTAGCTCCTTTTTTTATTGTTATGATCAACCACACAAAGTAACTTCTATATATCAGAGCAAAAAGAAACTGTATACAGCATAATAAACTGTAATATAAACACACAAACAAGCTGGGGTTTCATAACAGTTCTTCACTGCCCACCGTCCACACACTCCTGACCATCCACACGCTGCAGTCTGTGTGGCCACAGATTCTCGTTCACATCACAGCGTATATTCTCCCTTGCGATGCAATGAGGAAAGAAACGGCGTGAATGTCACAACCATCCCCTACAATGATCTTCTGTTACAGTATTTCTTCACATGCAGCGTCCATTGCATGGAGCAGGGACCTCTGATCTTGAGCCCGATGCTCATACACTCTCCACCTCCAAGCGGAGAAAAACTCCTCAACTGACTATCAATGCTGTAATAAATTGTAATCAAATATTCCAAGGATTCACCTACTGTATGGTATTAATGGTATTATGGTCTTGACAAATTTTGACAATTGAACAGACTATTGTGCATGTAATGACTTATACAATAAAATGACGATGACACATTTTGGAGAGAACAACCATTAGACTGAGAATAAACAATCAGTTTAGATCAACAAGATCTATTCACTTGGAAATTGTGCTAAATGTAGGCTATCTATACTTATCTATACAAAGATGTTAGACATTTGCAATTTGATGAAATGAATGAGAAATTAAATTCTGTTGTGAACAATTGCCAAGTGGTTTCGAGGTTTGTCCATGTTGTTTTGAGAATGTAATTTGTTTCAAGAAATGAGCCAAACCAATGGAGAAAAACTGTAAATAATCTTAATAATGAATAATCTTACCAATGCAGCCGATTCCAGTAGGGTTGAGCTCAAAGTCAGTGGGGCAGTTACACTGGTACGAGCCGGCTGTGTTCTCACACTGACCGTTAACACAGCTGACCGGGTCGAGACACTCGTTCACGTCTGACATTACAATAACACAGGAAGCAGTCAGTGTGAGGTGATGGATTACTGTGGACTCACAGCATGTTTACCTGTGCAGTTTCCTCCGGTCCTGTCCAGCTCATAGCCCTCATCACAAATACAGCGAAACATGCCTGGAATATTCTGACATGTGCCAAACACACAGATGTTCTGGAAGGTGCACTCATCTATATCTGCAACATACACACATGATTTACAGAAAATATAACATTGTGTTTTTTCTGAATCTGAGTGTTTTAAATAAAATTGTGATCAAGTTATAAACTATGAGAAAACAAAATTTGTTTACAGTGTTTTTTTCCACTCTATATGGTAGAGGTAATCAAAATGTTTGGTCTAGAACCAAAAAATAATAATACAAATTCAAATGCCTGTATCTTAAAGGTAGTGTATATGATGATCAGTCTCAAGTCTCCTAAAGTCATGGGACAGAATAGAATTAGCTAAAAACCTGTTATTCCCTGATCTTCTTGTTTGCTAAAACTGTCAAGACAGTGATTATTAACTCCTGTCATGTGACCAATCATTTCACAAATAGTATGAATCTCATTCAAGAGTCAGAAATAAAAAAGTAGTAAACTGCCAGGAGTTTACACGGTTAAACTTTACTACTTTACTAAAAATGTATTGTGAAATCAAAGCATGCTGGGTTATTCTGCAAATTTATGTGAAATAAAAACAGTGAGACCAAATCATGATGCATTATGGGATGTGATACCAAAACTCTTTGTGAAATACTGTGATTCAAAGTCCACTTACACAGTGGAGTTATTTTACATGTTTGTTTAAAATAATTGTAATTGTAGTAATGAGCTACTGTTAAATTATACTACTGCAGTCCGAGTGTGTGTGTGTGCGCGTGTGTGTGTGTGCGTGCATGTGTGAGCAAGTGAATGTGTGTGTGTTAGTGTGTGTGTGTTTATGAGGACATAAATGTGTATAAAGACATGGGTATGACATAGGTATTACAATATGAAGGTGATTTATGAGGACATTTTCAGTGTCCCCGTAATTCGAAAGACTTATAAAACATTCTAAATAAGGGGTTCCTGTAAGGGGTAGGTTTAGGTGTAGGGTCAGTGTAGGACAATACCACATACAGTCTGTACAGTAGAAACACCATTACACCTATGGCGAGTCTCAATAAATCACAAAAACCAACATGTGTGTGTGTAAGCACACCTTGACAGGTTTTGCTGTTTGGAGTGTGTGTGAAGCCCATCTCACATTCACAGCGATAGCTGCCAGGAACATTGAGACACTGGCCGTTTTCACACAGATCCACATCTTCAGCACACTCGTCCATATCTGCAGGACACCCAGACACCAGTGAATTATGCTTTGTACTGTGTGTGATGGAAGCATGTTTGTGTGGACGAACAGACAGACAGACAGGAGACTGACTGATGGACCTGAGCAGGTGAATCCGTCTCCAGTAAAGCCGTCTGAACATCGACAACGGTACGAGCCGGCCGTGTTCACACACTCCGCATCAGCACTGCAGACGTGAGTCCTGTCACTGCACTCATCCACATCTGCACATTACATTCAACAATCTACAAAACAATACAACCTTCAAAAAGACATGATTTATCACATTACTCAATACTGTGAATAATACTGAGAACCACTGATTTGACTGAAACTTTATCCATGTCTATTGTGCTGTGCATTTTAAAAATCAATATTTGGATTAGTTTGGCCAGTTCACCCAAAAATGTTGCCATCATTTATTAACCCTCATGTCACTACAAACCTGTATATGTTTTTTTTTCTGTACAAGTTAAACAGAAAAGAAGATATTTTGAAAAACCAAATGTTTCTTGACTTCCGGTAGGAAATGTGTGACCATGGAAGTCAGTGGAGTTCAACAATGGCACCAGCTTTCTTCAAATATCATATAGTCAGATCATGAAAGACTGCACTACATATTACAAGACACAGACACACCTTCCCCTCATCTTTCGGGATTCTTTTCTTGCTGATGTTATATTCAAGGAATTGAACAGAAGATTGGTTAAATGTGGACTTTTATCCTGCAAATAAAGATGATAATCCAAGAAACATTGTAGGACCTTTGAAATGTGAAATGTGTTCAACCAGGGTCCTGGAATACAAGATTTAATCTGTGTACACAAGCACAAACCGGAGATACTCCCGAAGCACCTTGAACATAAAATCCTGGAATACAGAAAAAGTTCATAGGCATAGTCCCATTACTGATGTGGAGGACTAAAGTGGACATAGCATGATGGTGTATCCATAGGTTTTTGTTTAGAATTTCAGTTGAAGTAGAGTTGACAGGTAATGGAATTACAGGAAATCATTCAGGAAGACAGTCATACCCAACTTCAGGACCTCTCCTGTTGACCAAAACAGTACTTCCACTTCCTGATTATGCTGAGTAGTTATATATATTTTACATAAACATATTTTGTTGACCCTGGAACATTTTAATCCAAATATTTTGTCCTGACCATATCTCTACATCTAAACCTGACTTTACCCATGAGTAATGATAGATGAAAGACACTGATGTACAAGCACCAAACACTGATTCAGCTAGAAATTCACAAAAAAAACTGAAATTGTTCTTCAGATCAGATTGGTTAATCACAAAGATGTTGATCCGGGAACAAGTCACACTTGGTAAAATCTGGTTCAAGAGTTTACGCTTTCTCATTAATGTTTGGGGAAGGTAAGAGCGGGTAGAGTAAAGCAAGGAAAAGCAAATTTGGCGAGCTGTCCGGGAAGCGAGCCGGGAGAACGGCGGGCCCCGAACCCTAGTGGCCTGAGCCCTAGCTGTAACATTCTATGTCTGTTTTGTTCTGTTTATAGTCTGTGTTTTTGTATTCTTGGTTTTGTTTCATTTTCATTGTGTCTGTTTCAGTCTAGTCTCCCTCGTCCTAGTTCCTGTTTGCCCTTATATGGTCTTTCCTGTGTTAGATGTCATTATTAGTTGATTCCCGTCCACCTGTGTTTCCCCAGCTGTGTCTTGTCTTGTGATTAGTCTCCCTTGTATAAAACCCCTGTCTTTTGAGTTCTAGTTTGTCCGTCAACGATTATGTTTGGTTTTCAGTGCTCCATGTAAGTTTATTTGTATGTTTAATTAAAAGAATATATTATTTGAACTTTACGTCTCCAGCGCTCTCCTTGTCCGCACACCCAGACGTGAAAGATTGACGGACCTAAAAGTAAGATAACATGACGTGGGCGGAATTTGTGTTGGATCGCCTCGCTCGAGGGCTTCCGCCTTACCCCACGCCAGGGGAACGGATAAGAGGACCTGTGCCAAAACTGCCAGGATTCTCTTCGCCGACACTCTGGGCCCGCGCTTCACGAGCGCCTAAACGAACCCGCGCTTCCTGAGCGCCTGAACGAGCCCGCGCCTCACGAGCGCCTGGATGGTAGTGTCAAGATCTTGGAAAGGGTGGGCGGGACAGGGGTTTGGAGCTGGACCCCTGTAGATCCGCCTCCCAAGGCGCCTGATCCATCAAGGCCGCCCAAGGCTCCTGATCCGCCTCCCAAGGCGCCTGATCCACCACGGCCGCCTAAGACTGTGCTCCCTTGCCCTGCCTCCAGGGCGCCCACCTCTCCCTCCCCGGTTCTCTTTTTTTTGTTTTTCGTCGTTGCCCACGGCGCAGTTGCGCCTTTTTGATGGAGGACGGGGGGGGGAATGTAACATTCTATGTCAGTTTTGTTTGTCCGATTATGTTTGGTTTTCAGTGCTCCATGTAAGTTTTTTTTGAAGGTTTAATTAAAAGAATATATTATTTGAACTTTACGACTCCGGCGCCCTCCTTCTCCGCACAGGAGATAATTAGGAGATGAAGTGCAGCTGTGATTAATTCGGCCGCCACTCCTCTCGAAACGCTGTTATTATCAAAACAGTTGCTTCAAGAGTTTGCGCTTTCTCATCAATGTTTGGGGAAGGTAAGAGCGGGTGGAGTAAAGCAAGTTAAAACAAATTTGGCGAGCTGTCCGGGAAGCGAGCCGGGAGAACGGCGGGCCCCGAACTCTAGTGGCCTGAGCCCTAGCGGGGCAGGGTTCGGTGACTGGCTCGCACTATTGATGCCCCCCAAAGAAGTAGAAGCCAGCGGTAAAATTTGCTGCCCCCCAAAAGGAAAAGGCAGTGAAAGTTTTTTTTTTTTTTAATACATGCCTGCATTGGGAGCGTCTCTGGAAAACGGGGAACGGCCTTCTGTCAAAGTCGGTAGGAGGCCTCTGTGGAGGCGGGACCTTTGATAGCAAGAACGGCTTCAGTGGAAGCTGGCAAGGAGGCCACGGCGGAGGTGGCTTGAGTTGCTAAAAGTGGCTTCTGCGGAAGCTAGCGGGGAAGCCTCTGCGGAGGCGGGAGCTGATGCAAAGGGTGGCTTCTGCGGAAGCTGGCAGGGAGGGGTCACGGAGGCTAGAGAAAATTGCGAGGGGTGGCTTCTGCGGAAGCTGGCAGGGCCTCTGCGGAGGTGAGAGCTGGTTGCAAAGTGGTGGCTTCTGCGGAAGCCTGCAGGAAAGCCTCTGCGGAGGCGGGAGCTGATTGCAAAGGGTGGCTTCTGCAGAAGCTGGAAGGGGCCTCTGCGGAGGCTAGAGCAAATTGCGAGGGGTTGCTTCTGCAGAAGCCATCGGGAAGCCTCTGCGGAAGCTCCTGAGTATCTGGGTGGTGGGTGTAGAGAGACCCTTGGGCGAGTACTGGTCGGTTTAAGGATGGGTTTGGGAAAGAGTTTGTTTTGGGTGGGCGAGAGTTTGCATGGCTTGGTGGATAGAAGCTAAGTAGGAGCGGATGTAGCTTTTAAAAGCGTCGGATGACCAGCGGCCTAGGGTTTGAATTTGATTAGGGGTGAGACCTCTTTCTGCTGCTGAGGTAGCGGCTCCAATCCAAAAGGAGTGGGAAAAGAATCTATCAGGGGGAAAACCTGATTTTCAGAGAATGGTTTTGAGATGCTTTTGGAAGCAAAACCTTGAGGTGGGTTGGTTGAGCTCGTCGGGTGAAAAGGGGCTTGAAAGGGGAGGAAGCGAAAGAGCTTCTGTAGGCTAAGAAAGCTCTAAGGGTCTGGAAAGGCTGGGTGGGGGACTGGAGGTTGAAAATGTATATGTAATGACCTTTATGGAGCTGGTCTGTTTTGCTGTACTCAATATGGAAGGTCATTGTTTCCTGGTTGAGGATAGTGAGGTCTGAAATGGTTGGGTGGATGTTTGGGTTGAAAGGGGAATTGGTGGTGAATTCGGAGACTCTGAGGAAACCGAAGAAGGCTAGATTAAACATGGCGTCTAGCGTGCGATTAATGAGGGGACTGCTATAACCTAGGCGAAGGGTGGAGATGCAGTGAGTGAGGATTTCTAGAGTAAGGGGCAGTCTTTGGTCTGGGCGTGAAGGGTTCTCTTTTTGGATGCCCTTGATTAGAAGGTTGGTTTGGGCATTGGAGATGGCGGGGGATAGGGAGCCGTAAAGGAGTTTGTGGAAGAATTGAATTCCACTGAGGTATCCTTTAATGGAGCTAGCTTGGAGTGAACAGAGTGAGCTGAGGTAGGAAATTGAAGGAGGTGATTGATAGGAGGGGGAAGTCGGGGAAGGGAAGGTTGTAGCTTTGGTGGAAGGTTTTGAAAGCTTTCCAGGCGGTGAGGTAGGTCTGCAGGGTTCTGGGGGCTACGGCTTGAATCAAGGAGAGCATGTCAAAAATTTTGGGACTGCTTTTGCAAACGAAGGTTAAGCAGACGGCGAAGCAAAACTGGTTTCGCCATTGAATACCAAAGAGATGCCAGAAATCGGGGTGGATGGGCATGATTTTGAAGGTGATGTCTGTTTTTGCAAGCCAAGCGCCTCTGCCTACCCTTTTAATCATTTCAATTGCTTGATCGACATTGGGGTACAGCAGGGAGAATTCTTCGAGGGGAATGAGGCTATTAATGCTGGGAATGTGAGAATTATGGGGGGAGGAGAGATCGATGATTAGCCACTTTTTTTCCGAGTATTTGCGGGTAGCAATGCCGATGGGGCTGACCCGGAAAATACTGAAAGGCGGGGAAGGGAAGGGGCCGATCATAAAGGTGGAGTCTAATTCTTTTTTGATTAGAGCATCCACGGTGTCAGGTTCAGTGGTGGCAGATTGGAGGTTGGGGGCAGATATGCGACTGGGAGGGCAGGCAGGAGACGCCGGGGTGTTTCCTTGGGATAGACCAGATAACAGAGATTGAGATAAAGTTAGCATCAGGGTGATATGACAGTTCTGTAGACAAAGCAGAAAAATTGACAGGAGATGATAAATACTTTTTTGCATTTTTATTGAAGGATGGGCAGATTAATTTAGAGAGAGATTATTTGAGACTGAATGTCAAGAAAAGTGTTCTTTCTCCAGTTTCAGAGAACCACTTATCTGGGCGTGGTGTGGGATTCGACCACGTTGCGGGCTCGTAAGATACCTGCTCGAGTAGTCGATCTTTTTTGGTTAATGCTCTGGAGATGCTGGCTGTAAGTTCCAGGCACTCAATATTTCTGCCAGACGTAAGAGACTAACACGTGTTGGTGGAACACGTTAGTAATCTTTTACATCAACCACCAAGGAGGTCTGTGTTCGCGCCCCTTGTACAAGCTGACGCACCAGATCCTTGTGTGGGCCCGGGACAGATGGCTCTCAGTGTGAGAGATATCCACATTCCCGGCATCATAACCGAGCAGACGTCCTGTCGAGGCAGGGTCTGAGGCCCGGGGAGTGGATCCTTCACCCTGAGGAATGAAATAGATCTGAGTTCTTTCATCCAGCATCATGAAGGCTAAACGTCAGGATACAGACGTGACCGAGGTCTGTCTGTATGCCTTCTCCCTGATCGTTTTGCTTTCAGGAGTTCTGGAGAGAGTGGCCAGGACGCGGTGAGTCTACTGCTAGTAGCGCCGTTCTGGCCAGGCCGAGCATGGTCTCGGACCCAGTATCCCTCCTAGACGGCTCTCCATGGAGATACCCATCAGGAGAGATCTCCTCTCACAGGCAGGGGGCACCATTGTGCATCCCCGCCCCGGAGTGGTGGCGGCTGAGAGTGTGGCCTCTGAAGGGGCGCAACTCTTAGCAGCAGGTCTCTCGACCAAGGTTGTTGAGACCATCCTCCAGTCCAGAGCTCCATCCACGAGGAAACTGTATGCCTTGAAGTGGAAACTTTTCACTTCTTGGTGTAGAGATCACCAGCAAGATCCAGTTAACTGCCCGGTTGGTACAGTGCTGGAGTTCTTGCAGAGTAGATTCTCTACAGGGGTCACCCACTCCACCTTAAAGGTTTACGTGGCGGCTATATCTGCCTACCACTCCTCACACTGGGTAAAGAACCCCTGGTTATATGTTTCCTCCGAGGTGCACTGAGGTTGAGGCCTCCGGTATGTTCCAGAGTTCCGACCTGGGACCTGGCTGTAGTGTTAGAGGCCCTCTGTGGGCCGTCATTTGAGCCCATAGAGGAGATCTCAGATCGTCTACTGATGATAAAGACCACACTTTTACTTGCATTGTGTTCTCTGAGGATAGTAGGTGACCTTCAGGCCCTCTCTGTGGCCCCTACACATCTTGACTTTGCGCCAGGCATGGCCAAAGACTTCCTGTACCCGCGAACGGGTTACAGTCCCAAGGTACCTACAGTCACACCGCAGCCAGTGGTACTGCAGGCTTTCAATCCTCCTCCCTTCAGGGAGCCCGGTCAGGAAGCTATCTGTATGTGTCCAGTGTGAGCACTGGACGTATACGTCCACAGGCTGTGGAGAAAGTCTGGTTGGTCTACCCAAGAAGGGTGCCAAAGGGTGAAAAGGAACGTCAAGTCAAGTCAAGTCACTTTTATTTATATAGCGCTTTTAACAATACAGATTGTAGCAAAGCACTGAACATTATC
>JAUMHG010000050.1:313993-335087 GCA_032359395.1 Enteromius anoplus
TAATAGAATTGTAAAATTATTGTGACACATACTGCAACTGTCATGTTTTCTTTATGATCATAAAATGTGTTACAATTTAATAATGCCAGTCAATTGCGGCAATTTAGTGGAGTATTGTAGGCCTATATCTATAAAAAGGACATGTTTAGTTACAAGATAAAACGTGACATTCAAGTTATTCAAATTAGTTTTCTCACTTTTCAACGGTCGATAATTAAGCCGTCTCCGTGTTAAAATGGTAAAAAGCACGTAATGTTATTATCAAAGTTATATTTAGCAAAGCAAACCGTCATAACTAAATCAATAAGGCAGACTTGAGGATGGGTATCTATGGTATCAAACCGGACCAGGATATAAGACTTGGTTATCTAACCGGATGTGCCTGGACCAAGATGGCCGACATGGATATCCATGTCTAATCCTCCAGGATGCAGCGATAACTACTTGGGCTCCAGTCTGCAATTTTGAATGCTGCATTGTTATTAAATAGGCTAATTGGCCAGTATATTGCAGAATAAAATATCTTTAAATATGCTGAATTATCAACCCATTTCTTTCTTCATGTTAGCTTGTAGAAAACAAATATTTAAGTGCAATAAATACTTCAATAAGGTAACTGAACATCGACTCTTTTTTTTATGAAATATTGTTATTTACAGTACATAGAAGGTTTGAAAAGGGTTAGCTCACCCAAAAGAGAAAATTCTGTCATTAATTACTCCCCCTCGGGTCGTTCCAAACACATAACACCTTCGTTCAAGTTAAGATATTTTTGATGATATCAGAGAGCCATCAGACCCTCCATAGACACCAATACAACCGAAATGATCCCAGGTTCAAAAGCGTGGTGAAAACATAGGGGAAAAAGGACATGTGACATTTACTACAGTTTTGTGATGATAAGAGAATACTTTTTTGCGCAAAGAAAACAAAAGGCATTATAGAGAACATTACTGCCTAAGCGTACGCTTTCTTCTAGGTGCAACCAGCCGCAGATTACACACATGCACATGCTTTCATCCGGATGTAAACCAGGCTGATTACGTCAAATAGGTTAAAGCTTGCGTATAAGGTTCGTTGTGCATGGTGGTAGACGTCAGTAACAGGAGAAGAGTAAATTATGTTATTTTTGTTTTATTTTTCGCAAAAAAGTAAAGTATTCTCGTAGCATTTCAAAAGTGAAGTTGAGCCACTGATGTCTCATGGATTGTTTCACCTGTGTTTTTGCTACGTGGGATCATTTCAGTTGTATTGCGGTCTATGGAGGGTCAGATGCCTCTCATCAAAAATATCTTAATTTGTGTTCTGAAGATGATCGGAGGTCTTATGGGTTTGGAACAACATGAGGGAGAGTAATTAATGACAGAATGTAATATTTTTGGTGAACTTACCCTTTAAATGTATGTTATTTCATATATTCATTAACATCACATTAAATTACATTTGCTTAAAAGCACTAACTACATTTGTAAATCAAGTTATTTAATAAATTTAGCTGTATTAGCTGCCCACTGCTCCTGTGTGTGTGTACCAGTTTTTCTCTTCTGGTGGGGACTTAAACCTGAATACACAGAGACTCGTGGGGACTCAGGTCATGTTGAGGTCCCCATGGGCAAATAAGCTAATAAATCACACATACATTTTTTTAGAGAATCTAAAAATGCAGGAAGCCTCCTTTAAAGAGTAGGTTTAGGGTTGGTGTTTGGGGCGATAGAATGGGGTCTGTCCTGTATAAAAACCATTACGCCTATAAAGTCCCCACAAGGATAGATAACCAGACGTGTGTGTGTGTGCACTACTGTGGGTTAAATGCACAAATTCCGAGTATGGGTCATCATACTTGGCCACACGTCACTTCACTTCGAACTGACTCGCATGTGATTCGATATCATAGCATATAGTACATTAGCCCTAAATGGTGTTAGGGTAATATCTAGCATCAGGGGGAATGGCTGCAGTGGAACCTGTGGTGTATGTTTGTCCATTAAGAAGGAAGTAGGGGTAATGAATTGTTGTAATCGCGCCAGGCATAGGGATGTGCGTCAAAGCCTGAACCGAGAGAGGAGGTGGCGGTGGCATCAAATTTGCATTCAAAGGGCAATTTGGAAAACTATAAGGTTGTGTCATGGCTAAACTGAACTGGTTTACTTGTTCTTGTGAGAACCCAGGTAAGTGTGGTGCAGTGTTAGTCTGTTGATATTTAACAGTGTCAAATGCTAGATGTGAAACACAAGAATCTTCTCGTAAAGTTGTTTGGGGAGCCAAGACTGAAGGCTGTGCAGGTCTTTGTAAGTCTGCTAAAGATCTCCTCTCGTGAGGATTTAATAAAGTTGCCCGTCTATTAGACAGATGAAGAGAATTTGCATGAGAGGTGGAAGGTGAAGGTGGAAAGTTTATGGCGTTCCAGTCTGCAGTATTACTTTCAACCATTCCCCAATGCCTCAGATCCACTTCTTGAGGAAGAGCGTAGTAAGGGGTTGGGTTTTCAACATGGCTGACAGAAGTTGTTTGGAAAAGGGGTTTCACACCATTACATTGTGTTAGGGGTGAAAGAGATGGCCTAAAGATGTTGGAAAACATTTATTACCCACACATTTCAAGATTTGTAACAAATGCACTCAAAACCAATGAATTAGAGGCTGATTCTTTGATGCTTGAATTAAATTGTAAAAATGTCTCCTACCTCCTTTTAGCCATTTTATAAGCCACATCCATGTCAGCCTTTAAACTCTAGATGATTAAACAACAAACAAACATTTAGAAAGATACACAATGTCCAAATTAAATTTGAATTGAATTTCTAATAAAATAAATTTGTAAGGGGGCACAAACAGTTCTAACGCATTTAAGTCAGATGTAAAATATGATATTCTGATATGATACTGGATTGTAAAACGTTAATGTAAGACTAAAAAACTAAAGGACAGTTTTAGCATTATAAAGAAAAGAAAAAGGTGATTTCACAGCAAGTTTTATTTAAAATAGACGTATCCTGGGAACAACAGGAGGGTTGACAGGTAATTATACATATCAAAATCCTACCTGTGGAACACTTGGTTTAGAGGACGTCCATAACTGCAAACTCTTGTGTTTCCGAGCAGCATCATTCTGTTGTTTTGTTGGGATCTCTGCTCCATGCGTGGATAGAGGAGGCTGTTCCACTTTGTTTACGAGAGTAACACCTGACTCCGTCACCCCAAAAATAATTTGCGGGTTTGAATTCTTATATGTCTTGAGAACCTTACTTGGTGCACTGTGATTCATGTCTTGCCATACAAGAACTTTAGAGGCATCATAAAGAAGGTGCTCGATTCCAAACCATGATACTTTGCTAATCATTTCTTTGCATGACCTCATAAAAAGAGCTTTTTCTTGAAGATATCTGCATGTGATGGACAGATGTTCTGCTTTCCCCACATCAAATGTCCCTTGCAACTGATCCGAAGGTGTTTCCACAAAAGTCATTATCACTTTGTTTATCTTTTCCAAGCTTTCCAAACTATCTCCAAAATTGATCATTGCAGACATGGGTACAGATAAAAAGAAGCTTTTTATGTCGTGGGCATTTCTGAGTGCAGCTTCAGCCTCAAGGAGCTCACGCTTGATTTTCAGATACATGTAATAAGATGCATCAGGAGCCATATGGAGCTGTTGGTGCAGGGAGGATACCGCACTGTAGTATTCCTGCAGTTTACTGTAGCCCTCTTGTGCCAAGGTCTTTTGAAAAGAAGCAAACAATGATGACTGCTGCTGAAATCCTACATCCCCTTTGTAGAGCTCTCCATAAAGAGAAGGGTCATACCACAGCAAACTCCTAAACGTGGGTTTACAGCTCAGAAAGTTGATTTTGTTTTCTACAAACTGCCAAGTTTCCATCATCATCTGCAACTCCAAGTAAGAATTCACAGCTTCATATTTCAGATCTATTTGGGCAGGTGGATGGTCCAAATATTGCTCCAAGATGAGACGCCTCGAGACGAAAGATTGGTTGAATGGCACTTGTTGATCTTGTTCAAAACTTGAGATGAACTGCTGCAACATACTTTTGCATTTAGACCACAGAGATCCAAGTTCAGTTAATGAGACTGTTTGGTCTGCCATTTTAAGAGTGTTCGAAATGTCTCTGATGCTGTATTTATTGTCCGTGAATGTACTGCTCACATTGCCATCGTCAACACTTTTAACAGTGTTCAAAGATTGATTCTCTTGACTCTGTCTTTCATATAAACTATTTAATTTCAAAGAGGGGTTTTGTTGTCCTGTTGTGTGCTTTCTTTGCATCTGTAATTGGGCATGAAGGCGGTTATTGATGGAGATTTCTGGGAAAACAGCATTCTGGTTATTCACCTGGGGCAAAGGATGAGGATCATTATCTTTAATGGTGTCTAAAGCACTGGTACTGTCAGGACTGACACTAGTGACAGAGCTCCTCCTTGATCTTTGCCTGCGGGATTGTTTGGTTTGAGAAGATCGTCGGCCTCGAATCTTAGATTCAACAGGCACTAGTAGGCAAACATCAGTTGCATGTTGAGCATGTTCACTTCGAAGAACCTTCCTAGCTTGAACAGGGGTTTCGGTGTATTCACTTGTATTGTCTTTTTTAACTGCTTCACCCCCATGAGGCATCAGGCAAGGAACATTCACCATACAATACTGGCTTTTTTCAAACAGCTGCTGTTTATGTGCAGTGCTGTCAAGCGTTATCCACATCACTGGTCTTTCTTTAAGATCTTCATTCACTGCTTCTTGTTTCTTGACAGTGGACTCAAATTTGGTCAAATAATCTCTTAGTTTAGAAATAAGTTGGGTTTCTGGTGAGTTTGCTTCATCGGTTTTGTTTTGATCTAGCCTTGACATAATACAGTTGTCTTTGATTGCCAGAGTACTAGGTGATTTTGTAGAACCGAGCAAACTGGTGTTGCTGCTCTTCTTTGTGCATTTTGAGGAGATCTCACATTGGACACTCAAACCTAAATCATCAACAGTAAGATCTACAACAGTATTTGATGTATATTTCAAAACCTCTGGGCCATGCTGCTTTGAATCTTTTGTTGTGTCTTCAAATGCCTCAGAAACAGTACTCCAAGCACTGCTGACATTAGATGTGCTGGCAGAAATTGATTTCATTTTTGAGATATTTGCCGACATACATTGTGTTCCTTCAAGACACTGTACATTTAGAGTATTTTTTATATTTGCATTTTGTTCACTATATTTTATAGTGTCTGTCTCTGCATTATCATTGAAAGTATCCATCACGACATCAGGACTGTTATTTGTGTTGCATATTATCAAGGATGTTTGGCTTTGATTTGAGATGTTTTCAGATATCTTCACTTTTTCTGCTTTATCCACAATTACTGGAATTAGATTTGAAGTAAAATCTGTTGCTGCCCTCTCCGTGCAGACCGAATCACTTTTAATGTGTTCTTCTGTAGCATTTATTGGCTCCTCTATTGGTTTGGTCTCTGTAAGAGTGGAATTAGCCTCCTGAGAATCCTGAACATGTAATGATTGTCTGCCATCAGATGTGTGAGACACATTTCTTAAATTAAAGTCTGGGTCTTGATCTTCATGGTCTGTAATGACTATTTCAGACTGACTGTTTGAAGAGTCTGGTTTTGCTTTGATTTTTACTGTTTCATCTGTTGACTCAGTTGCTCTGCTGAGATTCCTCTTTGCTTTCCAGAAATGTGTCTTCTTGGCATATTTGCTCCTCTTTAGAGAGTGATGTGGTGATAGAACTGGGTGATGTTTTTTGAGACAAGCCTTTTTACAGTCTGGTCTGCTCAAGCTTTTGCATTTCACATACAGTTTAGATTTACTGTATCTCTGGGCTAGTAAATGTATTAGTTTTGCATTACAAGTTTCAGTCTCTCCGTATCCTTCACTTCTGCACAATTGTATAATTCTGGTGTTTCCTTCACTCAATTTCTTTTGAGGCCCTTTGAGTTTTGAAAATCGCTCAGAGAGAGGAAGCATTTCTGTAGTATGAGCAGATGTTTTGCTGGATTTTAAAGTAACTTTGATATGGACATCTTCCCAGAATCTCGTGTTTAGGTTTGTTTCAGCTTCATTGTGATCTTTGCTTTCATTTTTTAGCTTGGAAATGTCTGCTTGTCTGCTCATATCCTTGTCTGTACTTGAGGAGAAAACATGCTTTTGAATCATGCTTGGCAATAGATGATCAAATTGAATTCTTTTGTACAATTCCCAGTGTGTACTGCTGTCCTGCTTTACTGTTTCCACAGCAAGGTCTAGAGATGAGTCTTCACAGCATTTTATCCATCTAAATGTACCCATCTCTTGAACATCGCTGAAACTTTTCCCATCCTCCTTTTGTTTTACTGTCATTGGAGGACTTGGATCACAGGTGTCTGATGGTCCACAGCTAGAGACGTTAACACAGCTTGCAATATCCATGACTGTGTTATCCATGACATTGTTAGCATATGTAAGGCATGATCCAGTTCTGAGCTTTTTATGCAAATTATCATCTGGAGTAGACGGATTCTCCTTTAAGTCCTCTACTGCATTTCTGGAGAGCTCACTTTCATATTCTATGTTGTGTTTACGCTTAGCTTCATTAAAGGGACGCGTTAAAGGACTTGGGTGCTTGAAATCAAGATGTACACTTTGTGCCTCAGTTTTCTCATCTGTGAGGTTGATGTTCAAAGATCTCAGCACCAATGATTGCTCTGAAAGTTCATCTGGAGACTGAACCAGACATCTATCAGGATGGTCCTGGTGAGTCTCTGGTGCTTGATCCTGTCCCTTTTCTTTTAAGGTTAGTGCACTAGATTTTGTGAAATGTAGATGACTGGAGTCATGAATGTAAGCTGTGCTGCATTTACCCATGTTATCTGATAAACTTGCAAAATTATGACTTTTTGGTTGGCACACATTTTGGTTGGACTGATTGTGCTTGCATGTCTCATCTTTTGTCTGTAGTACGTGATTTCCTTTGGGCTCTCTTTGGGAAAGGCTGGACTTCATCTTTGTCTCATTAACATTTTTAAAGATCAATCCCTTTTTATACTTCTGATAATAAACTTCATAAAAATGTATGCGGCCAGCTAATTCTTGCTTTTGTTCTGCTGAAATGTTTTCTTGTGACCATATTTTTTTATGCCTCTCTTCCTCATTCATTCTAAAGTAGGCAGCATATTTTTGGAATTTCATTTTGAATAGCTTCATTGAGGGCAATGTCAGTGTATGTGGACATTGGTCGATTTTTGAGGTTTCTTGTTGACTGTCCTTCTTTGTTCGCTCTTTTGAATCACATGTATTTCCAGCAAATCCATAATTGCCTTTTTGGTTTTTATCAGCTTGTTGGGATTTCTTAGAATCACATCCTGATTCAGTATATGCTACCATGGCCTCTGAGTAGTTGCTCTGTTGTTTTGCTTCTCGTCTAGATAGACGAAGATCCCTAACCAAGCGTGAAGAATACACTATGCTAGAAATTTTGTCCAGTGGACTTTGAGGTACTATTTCCCATGCATTGTCATTGCTTGTATTCTTTTTGTGATTACTCAGGAATAATTTATTTCCCAGCAAACTTTGAGAGAAAGCAGCATGATCCATAACTGGGCCTGAACTGCTGGAATCTGTGTCCTCACTGGCAGCAATCCAGTGCTGCTTTGGGTTAAATGACTGAGTGTTTTGTATTTTGCTCTTTTGAAGTGGAGCTTCTACTTCTAGTTTCTGAGGTGTATAATCTGTCTCAAGGCAGCCTGGCATGCAAAAATGTTCGAACATAATGGTCGCAGTGCCTCCTTTTACTCTTCTCTCTGCCATAGTACATGCCTTAAAATGATCTGTTGTATAAAATAAACAAGGACAGTTTTAATTAACAGTCTTGATGCTTTATAAACACTGAGATGTACATTTCTGCATACGAATTGTCAAAAGTGCTGTAGAAATAAACTTGACTTGGTAATGATGGGCATCAGTGTTGAGGGTAATGTATTACAAGTAACGAGAGTTACGTAATCAGATTAGTTTTTTTAAGTGACTAGTAAAGGAACACATTACTTTTTAATTTAGATTTGCTTTTTTAAATAAGTCCTTTTTCCTAACAGACAGCTCTCATGTTGCCTTATTGAGAGAAATTGTGAGTAAGTGCAGAGGTGTTTTGTAAACATGATGTTGCTGTAGTTCTGGACTAAATATGAATATGTGCTTACTCATCTCACTTGCACAAAAATAGATTGCATTTTACTGTTTTATTCTTTTGAGGAAGACAAACACAGAACATTTACAAACATGCAATAATTAAATATGTTAAATAAAACAAATATAATGTATTTAAACCCATTTTATAAAACATTTATTTTGCTGCTTACCTTCAATGATCCAAATCAATCATACTAAAAAAAAAGTGGCACATTTGTGTTTCATTTTTGTTAATGCTGAATAGCGTTTCACTTTCTTCTCCTGCATTATATTCTTCATGTTATTTGTTTGAGTTGCACCCTCTACTGTACAGACATGAATTTACATTTCCTCATTCATTTCCCTTTTGGCGTGAAAGGGCTTTTATTTTTGAAAGAGAAGAACTTTTTTTATATTAAAAAACAAACAAACAAGCAAGCCCAGTCCAGACTTAAAAAATAACTTAAAAGTAACTACCCAACACTGATGAGCATACATTTGAAGTCTCAATAAAAAGGTTTGTGTTTTATCTCACCATGCACTTGGCCAATAGGTATTGCTGAACCTGAGAGTTGTAGGTTTGTAGGCACAGTCAGAATGGCACCACTGGCAGGAACAAATGAAACTACAGCATACGGCAAACACTGCCTGGGTCTTTCAGTGAGTTCCTGCTTTTCGTTAAAGTCAAACAGAAAAACCTAGAAGGACAATGTTTTAATAAGACTCCTGTTGATTATCCAGTACATTTGATCAGATCATTTGATATTATGACATTAAATCAACTCACAGAGGAGCCCAGAACCTGCTGGTGAATAGTGTCTCGATGGGACGCAGCATCTTTACACATGTGACAGTCAAAGCCCACGGTGGGATCTGACGTTTTGTTCCAGTCCAAGCTTGGATTGATTTTTTTCACCTTTCCATAAAGAACCTGAATCCACCAAATACAACAATGCTCACTATTTACTGTCATTTTCATTAATAAACGTTGTTCCACAATGCTTAGACTGTATAGGACGCAGTAAACATTCAACAAACCTTGAAAATGATGACTTTTGTCAAACTTAATACACTGGCATTAGATTTTAGAGCCACATCGACATGCCTAAAGAGATAAACCCCATGTGATTGCTTTCCCAAGGCATACTGGACAGTGCTGCCAACCCGTAGACCATACTGATAAATCTGTGCTGCCATTTGATCCGACGCAGCTAGAAAACAGAATCTTTCTTCCATTTCTCTCCCATGTCTTCCTTCGGCTCGCATCTCTGCCCTGAAGATGAGCAGTCAAAATAAGTACTGAACACATCACTATATTTCTCACAAAATATTCTTTTATAGGTGCTGTTGATTTTACTACATGTAACAACTCAAGTAATACATATATACAAATAAAACAAAACAAATAAGTTCAGAAATTAGGTTATGTGTAATAAAATGGAATGTAACAGGGAAAAAGTATTAAACGATTGTCTTTTGGTAATGACAGCTTTGAGATGTCTCCTGTAGGAGAAACTAGTATCTTGCATTACTCAGGTGTGATTTTTGCCCATTCTTCCACAAAGACTTCAACTCTTGATGGTTCTAATATCAAGTCAACAGCACTTTTGAAATATGTTGAAGGGACAGATGGAGTGACGTCGTATGGAGAAACTATATCCTTCTATTAATTTCTTTCTCTTTATTAATTTTCATTTCATATTAATGTTTATTATAATCATACAACGTATCAGTATTTAACTGATTATTACATAAAAAATTACATAATTATATTTCATATGTTTCAATTGTTTATTTAAGAAGTAATACCATCCACAGAAGTCTCTGTGGATTGAATCGATGTGTTTCAATCCAGGCCCGAGGTCAACAGAGCCTGGTTGCATGTGTGTTGTTACCTTTCCTCAGGTCGTGGTGCTCTGGAGAATCAACCATCAACGTTTATGTATAAGATATTAAAGATTTTGCAAAATCCAGTTCTAGCCTGTGTTGTACTTCTTTTTGCATAGACTGCTGCTACTGATAAGATGTTTGGTTGAACTAGTTAGCCTTGAGCAGCAGACGCTCTTGCTATGTGTGTGTGTCTTTTTCTTCTGTAAAGTGCCCAGTTTGCTGGGGAGATCCATATTTGGTTCATCCGTTTGGGAGTCCTGGAGCCAGAATCATCATCTTCTTCACCTTGAATTATGCAGACGGATGTTTTAATATGTCTAGTTTTTGGACCAATTAGAATGTGACTTATGATTGACATAAATTAGTGAGCCTCTATTAGAATACATAAACTTATTGTCTGTAAGGTGTGGGTAGAGCGGCTACGATTAGATGAGAGAACTGAACTTGACTTCTGCTGATGAAACTGCAAACTATTTTCTTCAGTAAATTTTTCTTCAATTGATTACATTTCTGACTTCTGGTCTTCTTTCAACGCATGCACCTGGTCCTAGGATCTTACTGTTGTTTCCCCCATAGACACCCCTAACCAAATATTAATTTTAAAATTAATTATCCTACCTTGTTTGTTGATTGATCAGGGATATATCCAAAGAACAAGTGCCTGCATTCTCCACCAAACTGTTGGGGGAAACAACAGTAAGATCCTAGGACCAGGTGCATGCGTTGAATGAAAACCAGAAGTCAGAAATATAATCAATTTAATAGAAAAAAAAATTACTGAAGAAAATAGTTTGCAGTTTCATCAGCAGAAGTCAAGTTCAGTTCTCTCATCTCATCGTAGCCGCTCTACCCACACCTTATAGACAATAAGTTTATGTATTCTAACAGAGGCTCACTAATTTACATCAATCATTAGTCACATTCTAATTGGTCCAAAAACTAGACATATTAAAACATCCGTCTGCATAATTCAAGGTGAAGAAGATGATGATTCTGGCTCCAGGACTCCCAAACGGATGAACCAAATATGGATCTCCTCAGCAAACTGGGCACTTTACAGAAGAAAAAGACACACACACATAGCAAGAACGTCTGCTTCTCAGGGCTAACTAGCTCAACCAAATATCTTATCAGTAGCAGGTTGCACAGATTATGCAAAAAGAAGTACTGTACAGTCTCTAATTCCTTATACATAAACGCCACAGTTGATTCTCCAGAGCAGCACGACCTGAGGAAAGATAAAACAACATACAGGAAACCAGGCTTCGTTGAGCTTGGGTCTGGCTTGAAACACATCAATTCAATCCACAGAGACTTCTGTGGTTGGCATTACTTCTTAAATCAAACAGTTCAACATATGAAATATAATTAGGGCCTATGTAATTTAATGAGTTAAATACTGATTCGTTGTATGATTATAATAAACATTAATACGAAATGAAAATTAATACAGAGAAAGAAATGAATAGAAGGATATGGTTTCTCCAGTCTGTCATCTGGAACTGTACTGGAAAATGTAGCAACAGGCCAGCATGTCACTGAATGCAGCATTTTTATGTAGTTACCTTTTTTCTGAGAACTTTTTAAGGAGCTCCTCATTGTGCACTAAACAAACATCTTTCCAGATCCATGCATTTGCTCTGTCTGCTCTAGTGTCCAGCGTGGCATCTCTCAGTTTTGTATGAATGAGATTGTAGTCACGACTTTCCTCTGAACAACTTTCCAAAAGCACTGACCCAAAAGAAGTCAAAAAGCACTTTTTAAAACAGCTGATGAATTCAACAGTAGCTCTGGCTTACGACAGCACTATCATGACACAGTTTGGATGTTTAGTATGCCATCACAAATATTATTTTGTTGATTTGGATTTTGAAAAAATCTTGTAAAACCTTCTCCACAGGTGCGTTTCTTCCTGGGTATGGTGAAGTTCTTTAGTGCCAGGGTTCCTGTTACTGTTGACTGGTGTGATCTGGAGCCATCTAATGTCTCCTCACGCTGTCTTTTCTCCATACTTGTTTACAACTGATATGCACTCTGAAGAAAAAAAATCCTGCATTAATCTAACATGTAAAAGAGTTTGTATGTTTGTCTGATGATGATTTGCTCAGCAGATTTTCCCGTCACCTGCTTTATCAGTGCCAAGCAAACAGATAAAACCCAAGCATAAAAACAATTTGCACATACAGTTGTTTGTAACGATGTAAAGTACGGCCTTTACGATAATACTAATAATACTAATTCTCACCAAATGTCAAGGCAGCGAGAGCTTTACACTGAAAAAAAAGCTTTTCTATCTAAAATTATTAGATAATTGGGCTGGACAAAAAGACAAACAATCTTAAGTAATATTTTTTGCAGGGCACTCTTGTCCAGATTATAATTCTGCTGCAGTGCTCACATTCAGTAACTTATGATAACATTTTGTTAAATGTTTGTACAATTTACCATGTCACTGTATAACCATGAAACAACAGCTTTTTAAATTTTTTAATAAAAGCCTTTTAAATCACACTAATAAGATGCTATTTGATACAAGGTGTTAGAAATCTTTACTGAAAATAAAAAAAGGATATGGATCTTGGAAAAGTAATCACATTGCCACAGCAAATGTCGACACACAGCATAAAATATAAACGGCAACCCAGGTATTTTCACATGTATAAAAAAACATCCTTCGGAACTGGTCAGTTCAGTGTTACAAGATTCATGGTTTGGTCAATGTTGCTACAATTCAACATTGACAATCATATGACTTCTAATGAAAGATTTGGCTAAATCTGTATAATTAGTATTCATCTGTATCATTAGTAGTGTTGAAAGATACGCTGGTAACAGCGAAAACACAGCTATGTTTGCATGTGAAATGTTTATTTACAAGTTTAATCATGTCTACATCATGGCTACCGAGCAAACAAACAGGAATTAACACATTAAAAGACATAATCATTTTAACGTTTAAGATCAAACTTTTGGGTTCTTACCATCATGTGAAATGGCAGTTGAGCATGTATGACATTATCTAAGAGGTCTTAGCAGAGAACTGTGCAAAGTTTGTCACTTCAGTTTGAGGAACATCAAGTGAGACTTACCAAAAAGGAAATCGCTTGACCTCAAACGCTGAACAGCAAAGGCACAGGAAATTACCTAGTACTGTTACTAACACCAGGGGTTCTTCTTTAGCCCAACCACCAACGAGCCTTGAAAAATAAATCACCCACATAGACAAGAGATGAGAACATTTGGATCTTTTTGTTTTAAAACAATTATTTTTAAATGTTAGTATTATACTATTTGAGAATTTCAACTTGACATATATGTCAGGGGTTGTCACAGGGCTTCATACGAAAAAACAACGCTCATTAAAAAAAAAAGTGTAGCCATCACATTTCTTTACAATGTATTAACATTCTAAATAACACTTCAATCAAATTTCTTTTTTTTTTTCTTGGTACAAAACTATTTAATTAGACTATTTCCAATGAATTATTGTGTGTGGTGTCTTGTTTCAGACTGAATCTCTTTGGATCATTTATGCAAGAGGGGAAATTAGTTTTACTTTGAAGGGGTGCATCAACTGACCATCATTCTCAGAAAGAGAAGCTTCTATTTTAGGAGTTTACACCCATCATCACACCCTCATGTGAAGCTGCTTCCTTTTTTGTTTTGTTTTTTTCCTTGCGAATGATTCTGATCTCTGACAAATGTTCTAAAAACACACATCCAATGCATGTTGTCCTGTAGAACAGCTGATAATAATTACTCGCAACTATGTGATTAAATCTTTCAGAAATAACCCGTTTTTCTGAAAGACCAGAGAGGACCGGGCAACTATCAGAAATCAAAATCAGCTGGGATAGCAGAGTTATTGAAGCACTAATTTTAAAACATTCCAGTTTTCTGTTCCAAAGGTATCATACCAAAATACAGTACCACCCAAAATTAGTTCTTAACTCGTTTTAATGTGGGAAAAGATATATTTAAGGAGTTGACCAAAAGACACATTTTAAACATAAAAAAATTGTACTTTATTAGATTGTCTGTGGAACTTTTACACACAAAAATTGGGTAACTGTAAATAAGCATCTCACATTTCAGCATGTACTTTGGTGAGGCTCTTCACCATGAGATGTCTACCTATTCAAGTTCTCACCCACCAGTTTAATCATTTGCCGTGTATAGACTGAGTATCAGCCATGGTGGATGGGCTGCTCCCTGGTTGCATGTCTGACATAGTTTTTGCAGCGTGTGCACCTGTTTTATGCCATCCTGCTCAAAGCACCCTTAACTGGAGAATTACGCCAGACTTGTGAGCAGAGAGCCTCCACACACACACAGACAACTGCACAAACACAAGTGTGCATGATTTACAGTTACGCAAAACTGCTTGCATTGAGAAAGGGCATCTTGTCATCAATCTCAAGACTGAAAAGCCTCGGGTTTGCTCTACTGTTTCCATTGTCATTCAACAAGCATGCAGCTAGGGTCCAGTTCAGCACCTTTATATATGTTCTCATATAGCACCATTTTTTAAATATATATATATATTTGAAGTTTGTCAGGACCCTACTGTTGGCATGCACAAATTTAAAACTTTGTATTTCATCAGATATGTATCCTACATATTTCAACCTTTTAAAAACATTACAAGGCAAATCAGGAATATTCATACCGTACCATACATGTTAAAACAAAAACGAATACAGTACTCACGTGAAAAGAAAGTGCTACTAGACAAAACCATGTCTTTCTTGTTTTAGAGTCATATAATATTTGAAGGCTCTACAGGAGAACACACTACATTACATTATCAAAAGATACACCAAAACATTTTTTTGAATTTTGCCATCTTTTAAAATCATTTAACAAACACGGACACATCTTAATTCCAACCGCATATGGTCAACACAAAGATAAAAAGGAACAACTGAAGAAAGTTTGTGAACAACCTTTCTTTTTTCTTTTTTGAGAACGTCACATTACCCACACCACTATCAAGAACATATACAGAAGTGTATGCATCTCTGCTGTTATATTTGGATATTCCCCAAACTGAAACAGCTTTCAATTTTGCTTTGTGTTATTGTTCGTTTTATTCACGAGGTCACTTTGCTGCATTCAAAACCCCTTTCCCCCGGTTCTGTTGTCTTCTAACGTCATGCGTACAAAATGTTACATTTGGAGATGAAGGCAAACTACGTTGGAACGACAATTCGTAACACTAAAGTCAATCATTACAAACACTGTGTAATGATTTTAAGGCCTATGGGTTGAAAACTTCAGTACATGTTATGCTTAACAGTCCAATTTCATGAATTCAAGGGTTAAGAGTAACTCAGATATAGCTGCAATATAATCGCATTTTGAGATGGCCTTATAAATTGACATAGTTGTTTCCTCTAACACTAAAGGAAAATAGACATCAATCTTCCCCAAAAATTCCTTTAAAATTAAATATGTTGTTTCATCGGGGCGATAAATTGTGTACAATAGCAATATCTGTATACATAAAGCCAGAAAAACATCAAACGAACACTGCTCTCTTCTGGTCATGCATTGCACTTACACATACAACAAACATACTTCTACTCATTTCTTTGTTGGGAACAAACCTGTACTCAGATTTTTAAAGTGCACATGGTTCATTAATTTTCCACCAGCTGTACACACTTACTGCTTTTAGAGGACAACCAGTTGCTGCCATTCAAAGGTAACTACTTCTAAATGCCCTTCAACCTTCCTACCTTCTAAATACGGGAAACTATGACCCAAAGCTAATACATACTGCCTCCTCTAGCAGCCCTTATGGTAAGAAATTTGTGTGCAGACAATACAATACGATGCAATCACAGACCGAATACTATGTGTCAGTGATATGCTAATCAGACTCTTGAAATGACACATTGCAACCATATCTGATCAAAAAGAACCAAGAAGTGCACAGAGCAAACAGATGAATGCACTTCTGAAAGTCTGAGGTGTTCGTTTGGGAGCACGATTGTCACTCTTTTCATATGCGGTACAAATGAAGGTTCTCTTTGCAGTGGTAAAGCAAATGAAGCAGCTCAAAGTGCTGTTTGAATAAAGTGCTTCCTGTAGGAGGTGTCTGTTATAGATCAGCATCTTAACACTAACCCACAGAATGTACCCATAATTCAGTTATAGTCTTCTAAAACATAAATACTTTCTCCCTTTCACACACACACACACAGAAAAAAGAAGTGCCGAAATGAATTGCTTTTCCCGTCAACTAGACAGTAATTAAAGTACAAATAAACAGAAGCCAACTCGAACCATACTTCGAAAATGAGTTGTGCTTTAACGAGAAAACAACTGCCTAGGTGCATGTATGTCCGTGCCTCTAAATGCTACAACCCCAGGAAAAAGGCAACTAGTTAATATATACTTTGTTTTCATAGCAATACACTACTGCTTAAGTTTTATTTGAATTAAGTTCAGTATGCAAAATGCATACTGTGCATAGTACACCCAATTTCAGTGTAGATTTTAAAACTGTATGCCAAAAAACTTTCCAGCAATCCGATGAATTGGGTGTGAAGGACATCTGGGGATGCTCCAAACTGCTTGCTATTTTTCTTCAAACAGTATTTAAAAACCAATTATTACATCTTAGTTAAGACAGTAGAATATGTGTCTGATATTATGTAGTTTTACACAGCTGTTGTTTTGATAGGAATGACATCATGTCAAACGCATTTATATACTTTTAGGTCTGTGTAAATCCAGTATGACAATTATTTTGAACATTTCACGCAAGACCACATAACCCTGCAAACCAAGCTAAACTAAATTCTGTTATTTAAAAACGAGCACATTTGCTTGCTTTGCTTTTGCACAGTTCTCGTTTAAACCCTCTGACATGGAAAAATCAAATATTGCACACCTATCTCATCAGAGATTGATTTCACCAAAATCTATTATTTAAAGCCACTTTTAAAACCTAAAATGTAAAAAGCATGGCTAGACAATGTCATATATTTGATCCCTTAGGCTAACTTTTTGAGAAATGTTGGCATCAACAGGCAACCAGATGACACATATAGCCCACAACCAATCTAAAAAAATACCCAAATATAAATTTGTTACCCATTTTCAATGGGAAAGTGAGCAAGCAACATTGCTGAAAAAAAGTTGCCTGACAAAATTGCTCAAAAAGTTGTTCCAGGTACCACCAATCCTCCAGTTCAAGCAGCAGGTTAGGTTTAGGTTACATATTTTTTGTTTGTAATTAATTCTTCTAAATAATGTAAATAATAATGTACTTTTCTCATTTTAAACGGGGAACATAGTACTTGTGCGATGCCAAAACTTTGCAGTTCTCTTAATTATTGAGACAAAAAAAAAAAAAAAAAAATTGAAAAGCTTCACTTTGGACCATCGAAATTCTCTGCATCTCTGATATAAGTGCTGGTGACACTTGACACTTGATATTCCACTATGACATTCTAACTTTAAGTAACTTTGCAACTGCATGTCAACTAATTCTCTTTCATTTGCAGATACATGTCTACTAACTCTCAGCATAGACTGATGCACTCATGTCAGGTTGGAATTACAGTAATTCTGAGATGACAACAGCTTTCCATAGTGTCTGACTCCGAGGCAGCACCTAATTAACACCAAAATGAACCTGGTGCCAGTCATGTGGTACAGCTGTCACTGTTAAAGCCATAACTCCCAGAACATTCAGGGTTGTAATAACTAATTCAGTAGCACATGAGGGCTTTGGTGTTGATAAAGTTGAAACATAAGTTAGACAGAGTATAATGTCACGTGTTGGCCAGAGGACAGCTTTAGGTAAGGGGGAAAGTAGAAGAAGTTGACGTACTTGCAAAGTTTCTTTTTGTCAGTATGTTGTATGTTGTGGAACCATCAAAATAAATTGTTTAAAGGCTGGTGATATTCTGGGCAACTTTTTAAGTAATGTTGCCAGGCACCATTGGAAAATGTTGCCGCTAACGTGCAACCAGGTGATACACAGGGCCCACAACTGATCTAAAATGATCCATATAGAAATGTGTTCCCCATTCTCAATGGGATAGTGGCCAAGCAATGTTGCTCAAAAAAGCCGCCCCATGAATCATCCGCCCTTAAAGAATTTTAAGTCTTCTTATATTCTACTGATATTCTAATGGTTGACACTTTGTTGCAAAGATACTTACTGTCAATTTCGCCTTTCAACGTTTATTAAGCAAAGTTGTACAAATTTCTATTTTTAAATCCATCAGGCCCTGGGTCTCACCTAGCTGCCAACTGATTAACCAATGAGTAACCAGCAATTAATATTGCTCAAAAAGTTGCTCCAAGTCTTATCAACCTTAGTAGAATGTCTAAATTGGACTCTCAAAATAAAGTGTTCCCAAAGTGCTTGATAAGAGCTTGATTATTTGATTCCCAGTAGCCCCATACACTTTAAGCCTGGGAAAAAGTAATGGATGCAATAGCCAAATCCTGATGCACGCTCTCTTTCTCTCTCACACACAAGCGCGTGCACACACACACACACACACACACACACATACACGCACAGAAACCCCAGCAGAGCCGATTGGATTCTGACTAGATAGAAATCAACAGTAGTGGGGCTTCAACGGGACGGGCAACACGGTAAAGTGTACGGTGAGTACAGCAGGAGGCTAGAGGTACAACTAACACCAGAAGCATCGTCATCATCAGAAGCAGCAGCGTGCGTTAATCCTCCTGCTCCTCCGCGTCTGTCCGCTTTTCTTTATGACAGCTGAAGATGTGTCGCATCTCCTCCTCGTACCGCATGAAGTTCTCGCCGAAGCGGGCCCAAGCTTTCAGCGGGACGGTGATCGTGTTCCGGTAGGGCTGCCGGACCTCACTGATCTTCAGGAAAACGCCAAAGCGGTTCGAGCCCACATCGAAGTAAAAGCGCTTGTTGTCGACGCGGAACGACGCCGCCTCGGGCAGCTCGGGCGACGCGTCGTGGTTCCGCGCGCAGGGCTCGTCGTCGCCGTAGTCGTCGATTAACTGCGACAGGGCGTCTCTGAACTCGATCAGGCCCTGCGCCGGCAGCACGATGGTCTGCTCGATGCCCTGGCCGTAGTAGCCCATTCCCCCGTGTCCGCGGTTGACCGTCTGCCGGATGCGCAGGAACCGGCCGCGCTGGTTCTCCTTCAGGTCCAGGTAATACTTCCTATTGTCGCGTTCAATAAACTCGCTCTTCAGCACGCGATGCGTCTGCTCCTCGGACGCGGCCGAGCCGCTGGGGGACGCCGCCGAATCCGCTGTTCTCCGGCGGGGCTCTGGTGCGCGTCCCTGGCCGTTGCTCTGCGCCTCCGCCGGTGCCTGACATGATCCTCGGAGCCCGATGTGCGCGTAATAATCAATAAAGTCCCCCAGGCAGTAGCGCAAATCGGGCGCCATGGACATAGATAGCGTGAGCTTGCTCTTGCGGATGTTATCGTGCCGGCCTCGGCCGATCCACACCTCGGCGATCTTTAGGAAGCGTCCGCGGGTGCTCTGCTTCACGTCCAAATAGAAGCGCTTCTTCTGGATGTCCACTCGCTTGGACGCCAGCTCCTGTATGTCTGACGCTTTGCCGCTCGCATACTGCTGCGAGTATCCTGATGTCATCCTGCCTCTGCCTCTGTCCGTGCCCCTTCGGTGACTATCGGCCATAATCATTCACGGCGCTTCATCGCTTCGCTCAGTATTATTCCGCTGATCGAGCACCGGCGAGTCTCCTCGGCTGACCTGGAAACGGCAGAAGCGGCTCATCGACTTCCTTTGTCCTGATGAGAGGTCAAGCTAAGCGCGGAGGCGCGTACCGTATGCACCATGTTTTAAAAGCTCTTGTTTTTCGCCTCGCCATCCATCTGACACATATTCCTGAAGTGAGAGTGTGAGCGAGAGAGACACAGCGGATTTGCTGTAGTGCGAATGAACTCAATGACCCATCCCCCTTCCTCCAGCACACAGGCACAGCTCGCTTGCGTACTACAGTGCGTACTGCGCTGCGCACAGCTAAGTATGCAGTATATCAGGACTCCAGAAACAGGACATACAGCTTCAGACAGAGAGTATGCTCGTGATCTGACTAAATGGCATCAAATCTGTGCATGTGTCCCAATGTGCATACCATCTATCCTAATTTCTATTATAGTAATTCAGGCCAGATAGGGGGGATTATATGCGCATAGGGATGCAGGATGCAACATAATCTGTTGACCCTGGAACAACACTTTGATGCAAAAATATAGCCGTGACCATATCTCTACACCTAAACCTAACCTTACCCATGAGTAATGACTAAAATCAGATATATAGTCGACTGACACTGCTGTACAAGCGCCAAATACTGATTATAAGCCTAAACAAAAAAACGGAACTGTTTCTTCAAATCTGATTAGTTAATCACAATGTTGTTCCAGGGTCAACAAAGATGTCGATCCTATGCAGAGACATTTTGCACTTGGTAAAATCAGGTTAGTGCAGGATGCACGACAGCATTGTTTTTTTGTTGTTGTCGTTGTTTTGTTGATCCTATATAATGTATTCAAATATATCATATTGCCAACTTATTTAAATATGCACATTTACATTTTAGTCTTTAGCAGGTGCTTTATCCAAAAGAAACTTACAAATGAAGGCAATAAAGCAATTAAAAACAACAAAAGAGCAACAACATGCAAGCATAGGCTGTATGACAAGTCTCCGTTAACATAACACAATACATATAACAAAGTGAGTTTTGTTTGTTTGCTTGAAGAAATCAAGTAGATTGGAACAGTTAATGAAAAGGCCCATCAAAGTGATTTTGTGCTTTGGGATGGAACAATATAGCATCATTTATTTGCAAAATGCAAGCTTCTAGAGGGCACATAGAGCCAGAGGTGGTTTTGTTTGCAAACATTAATGCTTTGAATTTTATTAGAGCAGGGGCCGTTCTTCGTACGTTGCTAACTACATCCAAGATCAAATGACATATCCAAGATCAGATCATCGCGCTAACTATGAGCTCACTAATCCAGTTCTCTGAACGCACCTGTTGTTGATGATTAGT
>JAUMHG010000050.1:355792-371331 GCA_032359395.1 Enteromius anoplus
ACTTGATTTATATAAGAAGTAGGAAACGATGGTGTTTGAGACTCACCAGTATGTTATGTACATGTACTGAACTGTTAAATTAAATTCAGTTTTTCATTCTATGGCACCTTTAATGAAACCCCGCTGTGTGTTGATCTGAGGAGCACAACAGTTCTCCTTGGGATTTATTTTTTGGTGGCTACTGACAATGTGTCTAAAACGTAATTATTCACACCTTTGTCATGCCTTTATATTCACTTTTATGAAAAACTTCTGTGCAACCTATTTTTGTGTTTCTACCAGTCAGTGATAATTCTGAAAAACCGATAAATCTGATTGACCGAACCACACTTTCAGTAGGTAGACAACCAAAATTACTATTACCGCCGTGTGTACCGCCTCCGCGGGGCCCCGGATTTAAGTTTAATTCAGTCGCGTTTTAAAGTCTTTCACGAAACTACCGCCAGGTGGTGCAAAGTTTCCAAACTGACTACAATTTCGTTTTGTTAAATAGAGATAAAGTAACCAAATAAAACATTAAAAACATTATGATAAAACAGAAACAGAAACAATCAATAATTAGAAAAATAATATAGATTACTTTTTAGAAAATGAATTTCAAAATGGTGAAATAAAATGTTGTGCGTTATGACATCATCTTAAAAAAAAAAAGAGAATTGTCACATAAGTTTTTACAAGCAAAATGCAGCATAAACATCATAATGTGAGAATTCACATCACTCACGCGCAGAGCTTGTGCGAACAGAGAAAAACAATAGCCTAAATACGCCCAAATGCAAAATATATATTTATAAACAAATAAAAAATTAACAAAACTAAAGAAAAAATGCAACAAGTAAACTATTATTTCTTTGATTCGCTCTTTAGAAAGCGGCACCCAATAGTTTCCTTTGTTTACGAATACACAACTGTTTTTTTATTGTGATTGTACACAAATAAAATAAATATTTAGAATAGTTTCAAATAATGTCTTATTCTTGAGTGAGTTTTATAAGTGACTTTTATAAGTGAAAAAAATCAAGTGATCTGCCAGGGTCGTGCACTTTCATCTTCAAAACACAATTAAAACATTTCAACGTATTAAAGCAACATCAAATGAAGCATCAGAACATGAGGATTCACATCACTCGCAGAGCTTGTGCGAAAAGAGAAAAACCTAGCTATTAGGGGTGTGACGAGACGCTTATCCCACGAGACGAGACACTGGGTTCACGAGATCGAAATGAGACAAGATTTTTTTGACTTTTAAAAAAATAAATCCTCAATGATAAAATATATTGGGAAAATTCGTATTTTATTTAACAAAATAATAAATAAAAAAATCTAGGTGCATTTTTTAAAAATCAACAACTAAATCAAATAGTATAAATAAATAAAAACAAATAACACAAATATTCCTTTAAAAGCAGGGTAAGCGATTTTTTTTAAGCAAGCTTCAGAAAACAAAGTCGGGCCAAATACCAAAACAAACTTGCCTACTGCGCCAGCTTAAACCATCTGCATTATATCATTTTTGTCATCAGGAGGGCTCTCGGACACTTGTGCACCTTGTCTGCATGGAGGTCATTTTTTGAGACCACGTGTAGCAGTGTATGTGTGAGAAGAATGCTGAAAGAGTGAAAGTCAGTTGGTGTCATTGTGCGCATCGAGCTCGTCCATCTGCACTAATCCGTGATTGAGTATACTTCGAAAGCTGTGTGGACGAGACCTTAACCCCTTAGTGCATTCGATCACACTGATGTGATTAGAACGTGCATCAAGTCATCAACTGCTGTCATATCATTACAAATATGCAGTGTTTTCAACCATATACTGCTCATTTTAGGTTTCATACATTTAAAAACACATAAGTACTAGCAAAACCATACATTTAACGGCAATAATGATCTTTACAAATATAATCTGACGACATGTTTTATTAATAGTATATACAGATTGTGTAGGTTACTGTAAAGTATACTCTTCTCTTCTCCCCGTTTACCGGAGACCTACTTTAATGTGTTTTGGGAGGAGAGGATGGATTTACGTGTTTAAAATCCCACAGCTCGGATTCAGAGTGAACTAACATGGCAGCGCCCATCACCCGGTATAGATCAACTAACACGGCCATTATAATCATGTTTAAACTACCAAATACATTTACTTGCACATATTTCAGAATCGGCATAAAAATATTTCATAATATAGTCAGTATGTTTGTAAATAATTATAATAAAAAAGGAAAAATTCAATTAAAACTATCCATGTGTCACACAGCGCTAATGTGCGCCAATTCCATCATTCCAAAATGATGGTCCGCAAAAAAAAACACACTGGGGGCTCAGGTAAAAAATTTGAAACTCACGTGTGAAAGGGTTGAGTCTGCCTACACTGGACGCGATAAAGCAACCATTGAAAACCATTTGAAATTTGTTTCAACACATCAGGGGTGTCAAACTCACTTTAGGTTGAGGGCCGGATCTGAGAAAATGTCCCCTTGTGCGGGATGAATTTTCTTTTGTTAACCCCTGACACCTTTGAAATCCTTTGCTCACAATTACAGTAAGATTAACCATACAACCTACAATATAAGTTACAAAAATCTTGAACGCTTTAGATTATGGTTATTTTAGGGGTGTGCATTGACAAAATGTCATTTTTTTTCATTGATTTATTTATAATTATTTTTATAGTGATAATTACCATATTTTTCACAGTGTGTTTTTTGAGGTGCGCTGCAACCTAACCTTGCAGAACCTGATTTTGCCGAGATAGGCGTGTCCCTGGGTCAACATTGTGATTAGCCAATCAGATTTGAAGAACCAGTTTATAGTTTTTGTGAAGTTTAGGCTTACAATCAGTGTCTTGTGCTTGTACATCAGTATCAGTCATCTATCATTTCCCCCGTTTTTTTAGGCATTACTCATGGGTAGGGTTAGGTTTAGGTATAGAGATATGGTCAAAACTAACATTTTCCAAATATATTTTTCTAAAGCAATAATAAATTAACAAAAGAATGAAAGAAAAAAAACTGCACTAAGCAGCAGCTTCTCTGCAGAATTGTAGTTCATTTTTGTTATGCGCTCTTCAGGAAGCGGCCTCCAATTTGTTTCCTTTATGTACAAAAGCACAACTGTTTTATTGTTGTTATACACAAATAAAATAAACCTTTAAAATATATTTTAAGTATTATTTTTAAGAATATGATTTAAGAATATTTTCCTTGGAGTATTGTAAGCTTTGTAGGATATTTTCCAAGGAAAATATTCTTAAATGGATTCTTAAAGGATTTGATTATACTCAAAAAAGTGCACATTATTATTTGTAATAATGTGCACTTTTTTGAGTATAATGAAATCCTTTTTATCAGATTCAATATTGTAGCTAAATGTTGGCAGGTTTAATTTATTTGTTTTTTATTTTAGTTAGGTCTTAATAATGGGAGTGAAATACAGTGCCTCAAAGAATTCTTAAAGCAATACTTTCTTAAGGAGTCTAGATTTTTTCCCCGAGTATTTCTCTGTCAAAATAAAGGACAGGTAGAGAATAACAAAGTTTGTGCATGACAAAAATATACACTGTTGCTGTTTTAATAGAATAATTTTTTTAATATTAAAAATGTACTTGTGACGAATATTAATAACGAGAACATTTTTATTTTGCACTTTCATGTGTGTTTCCTGGCCTACCGCTTTTAATGCTCTCATGCAGAGTAGCCTGAGCTACTTTTTTTTGTTCTAAGAAACACAAATAACTTCACATGCCAACTAAATTATAATTTGTGAATATTAACTACAGTTTGTTTGTTTTTTTTCCCTTTATTTTTCCGCTGACTGCTGTCATCAAATATAACACATCAGCAAGGCAAAGCTCACGCCTATTTGCTAAAACATACTTTGATAACTTATGGTTAAAGCGCCACTCGATGGTCAATAGCTGCAAGTAAACTCTGCAGACGCGGCGGCGGTATAACCTTCATTCTGGTTGGCAACCATCTGTATATTTCAGCATTGCTGATGAGGTTAAGTTATTTTAGCAAATAGTTTGCTATGCAAAATCTGTTCAACAGCTTTAATTTGAAGAGGAAAGCCTAAACTTTATCACTCAACTGACTCAACAAAATCATTTTGTTCATACTTCGTCCACGTCTTTGAATGTAGAGTATTTGTTACTCCCAACACTGTAATAGCAAATTTAAGTTTTTGGTGAACTAACACTTAAATAGAACTGGGACTAGATAAATCAATGCAGAATTGGATTTGATCAATTGCGACTTCATTTTAATTCTTAGAATTGATTATAAGTTTACTGCAGATGCATAGTTTAGCCATAACCATACAAAAGTATTCTTGTAGCATTACGGTTTAACCACTGATGGCAGATGGAGCATTCAGAGGATATCTTTCATCTTTCTTGTTTGCGCTTTGACAGTTGTAATTGTTTGTCTGTCAATGGGACAGTCACAAGGCTCCTTGTTATGTTCCAAAATATCTTATATTTTATTCGGAAGACGAACCAATCTTTTACGGGTTATGGTAATTTGTTTGTACATGCAGACAAGTGTGGGTAAGAAGAGTCACTTACAGGCAGTGCCCATATATGGTATTTATTTTGAAACTTTAGAACTTATTACTTACTGATGTACAGTATTGTGCGGAATCGATCCAGGAATTGATTCTGTAATGATTTATTCTTAATATTATTGGAAAGTTTTGCCACTTTTAGTTTCATACAAGCATTAAAAGAATAGTTAACCCAAAAATTGAAATTCCATCATCATTAACCCTAGAGTAGTTCCAAATCTGTATGAATTTCTTTGTTCTGGTAAACATTATTTGGAATTACTCAAGTGTGAGTAAATAATAACAGTAAACTTTTCCTTTAATACAGCTGTAAAATAAATGATATTTAAATATAAATGATGAATGATATTCTCAAAAACACATTTTCTATGTTTATGTCACTCTTGTGTGCCCTTGCCTTGTGTTTTGCTCCCCATTTGTATGCCCCTATTTGGTTGTTCCTGTCCCCGATTAGTTGATTGTATTAATGGTCTTGATGTCTCAATGTTCTACGTTGTATCCTATGTTCCAGAGATTCCTGTGTTCTCCTTGGTTGAGGTTTTGACAGTTTACATGCACCCAATTTTTTTTTTTTCTGTTAAGATTCAAGCATCCCACAACCTGTTCCTGAGCAGATTAAAAATCTAAAAATGTACTTTGGACATCACAACTTTAAACCGTAAGTTTTAAAGTAGTATTGGTGCATTTTTACTATACTATTGTTTATTGTTATTTCCATTAGTATATTGCTTGTTTTTCATGTGAAATTTCATATGATGTTTTTTTAGTGTTCAGTGGAAAGTGATTCACTCTGTTCTCACTGAGAGGAGAGACAATCTTGTTGTCATGGCAACTGGTATAACTTTTCCTTGATAATTGAAGTTATTAGATATTTACTAAATGTGACCCTGGAGCACAAAACCAGTAATTAGTAGCACGGGTTTGTAACAGTAGCCAAAAACTTTCTTTTATGCCAACAATTAGGATATTAAGTAAAGATTAACTTCCATGAAGATATTTAAATAGTTGTATATCAGCCAAATAATGTCCTATCCTAACATAACATGAAAAGCTCATTTATTCAGCTTTCAAATGTATAAACTGTATGAAATGTTGACCCATACTACTGGATTTGTGGTTCAGGGTCACAAATTACACATTTTTCTTTTTGTCATTACATACATTTTCTGTCAAACTCGAACCTGATAAATCTGATTATGAAGATATTAAGAAATGTGCTATGTTTTAGTTGAAAAGTCTGCTCTCATGAATCGCTGTGTTGGCAGGTTATGGGAAGAGTTTGTGTTTCCAGTTTCCTCCGGTGTATTGCCAGAACGTCAGTGTGGTCATTTCCCCTCTCATCGCTCTAATGGAGGACCAGGTGCTACATTTACAGTACGTTAGAGTTTTTCAACATCACATCACATCTTTTTTAACTATATCTTATCACAATTTTTTGGGGAAAAAACATGATTCTTTGTCCTGTTGGTTTTACTATTTTGGAAGTTGCCTAAGTAGTACAGACAAACTAATTTCCCTATTTAAAAAAAAATAATAATAATAAGTTTAGGGCTGTAAATCTGCTTTCACTTCACTCATTCAATATGCAGGTATGCATCCTTTTTTTCTCTCAAATATTTACTTTCATTTAACTTTCTCAAAACCAACTGTGTTTATGTGTAAACCTTTACGATTTTGTTTTTAAGTACTAGCTCAATCAGAAGTGAAAGATAACTTAAGTAATCCAGGAATCACATGCTGTTTGGCAGTTTTTTTTTAGTGTGCATGCACTTCAGGTGCAAATGCTCAAAGAAAAGTGCACATCAGAACAGCATGTGAATTAAATGTTTAACCAGCAAAACTTTATAGCACATGCAAATAAAGTACTTTTGTGATTGTGAATAAGTGCAGTGTCCCGTCAGTGTAACTCTACCACTGAGTTAACGTTAGATGTGAATGTATGCTGTGTTGTAAAGTATATTTAGAGGTGTCAAAACTGTAACTGCAATTTAAATACTACTAAGATCAGGTTGCGGGCTGATGCTATAATGGCATGGTCAGCCTGCAACTGAGTTGTCTACATAATTCAATATTTAACATAAATTTCAAAAAGAAGATATTGCATGGCAGAGAATTGTGTGCTTGTAAATGAGATGCATAAGAGCTCCACTGATTTATCTTTCTTTCATCTTTGTGTTGGTTTTGCAGAATGTCAAACATTCCTGCTTGTTTTCTTGGATCTGCTCAGACCAAGAACCTGTATGAGGAAGTGAAGAGGTAAGAGACTGTTGAAACTGGCAAGTGTCCTGTGATGTTGCATGGTACATGCCATCTAAAAAAGGATATTAAACAAGAAAAAGCATGTGAACAGTTTAGAATTATCTGCTTTTACGTAAAAATGTATTCTGTATTTTGTTTTTTTCTGAAAAATTTAAGCACGCATTCACAAAACACTGGTGTAACAATGCACGTACATAGAGTGTGTCATATTTCAGCTCAACTGTGCTTGATTGACGCATGAAAACCAATGAGGTTTATTTACATCAATCGGTATTAAATCTGCTCTTCATATAAAGCATTTGCGTCTCCTCAGAAGACCTGGGTTAAATTGCTGTGTTCATATGGTTACCATCTGATTATGATGGAATGGACTTTAAATAAAGGGACAGAAACCTTAAATTTCTTTCTAAGTATCTTTATTTGTCAAATGAAATCAAATTCACTGAAAACAGAACTCTTGTTTATCAGTGCTAGAATGCAGACCTATGATTGGTCTCTTTTTAAAGAAGACACAGATTATTGCTGACGTGAAAGCATTTCAAAAAAAGTTTGCTATAAAGATAATGTAGTATATTATTATTTTTTTATTTTAGATAAAAAAGTATTAAAACATGCTGCTCTCTAAATTTGAAATCAATGCCTTTGCCTAACCAAATTATGAATACTTGACACAATATGAGATAAAAAATTTGCCCAGTTTTTCACAATAGTGTGCTTTAATGTTTAATCAGGAGGATTGCTTTTAAATGGTTTTATTCTGTACTAGGGCTGTGGGAAATTACAATATATATTGTATGGATGAAATAAAATGATTATTCTCTAACTTGTATTTCTTAATGTTGCGAAATACATTGTTTACGGTAATACTTTTTGCGTCATTTGGATGACAGCGATCTTTACATGGCACCACGTGGCATGAAGAGGAGACAGAACCAGGTGGAAAACGACCTTAGCTCGCTCCTAAACGAGGGACTAACATCTGTAACATAAACACACTGTTTCTGTGTGAGAGAAGAGGACATTTTTTTGCCGCTTTATTGACTTTGAACGATTAAAATTAACACACTTTTAATGTATGGGTCAGAAAAAATGTCTTTGCATAAACAGTGATTTAGCTCTTGAGAGATCGTAAAGAGCTGGAAAAAACCGCATGTGTAACAGTATATTGCACACAAGCTGTTCAATATTCGTCCTGTCTGCGATTTTTTTATTAATCAAACAACAGTGAGAGAAAATCTCACTACTCTTGACTAAATGGCCGGCCTTTGAAAATGAATGGGGGAGAATAGATTAAGACAAACAACTAGTGTTCAGGAAACATAAAGGCCTTGGACCTGTGCGTGTGGATGCATGTATACTCATGCTATCTCACACACACTCTTACACAAAAGTATTACACCTTTTTATCTTGCCCTCAAATGCATACATTATGATTTTATCAATCTGATATTATAACGCACTCTCTATCTCTCGCATAAACACACACGTTCAAACTGCCTTGTCTTTAGCCTGCATTGACTTCAAAATAATCTTTTTTTGTTCCCATCCTTCAACCAGAATGTTCAGCTGGGCCCTCAAAATCAAAATATTGCTCCTCTTCAGTTGTTGCAAGATTTTCACCTTGTGCAGTGATGTTTTCCTCTTCCAATATATCTTGCAACACACCTTTACAAAAGATTCACTTTCAGTTGTCTTTTCCTTGATATTTTATTGATCAGTAAGATGATTTAAAATTTCACATCTAAAATTTTCCATCGGCCCAATTTAATTTATGCAAATTGTTGTTGTTTTTTTCAGTTGTGGCAACAGTTGTCCAAAAAGAAAATTGTGCAAGGCAGAAACGCCATTGGGCCAATGGAAAATTTTTGATGTAACCAATCACTAGAGAATTTGGGGAATTGGGGAGGTTTTTTACAGTGAGGCATTCTGTGCTTTCATCTACTCTGTGAGAACATGAACTCCTATTCTCATCATTTTTTTCTGTTGAATATGTGGTGAAAGAAAAGATTATTTTGAAGTCAATGTGTGTGTGAGTTAGTGAGCTATAATATCCGATTCCTAAAATCATATTGCATGCAGTTCAAGGTATGATGAAATACATAGTTTGTATGCATGGGTGAGTAAGTGTAAAAACGCATATATCCACACGCACAGGTCCAAGGCCTTTATGTTTGCAAGCACAACATGCTCCTAATCACTAGCTGTTTCTTTTGCTCTATTCCTTCCCAAGTGTGACTTTGTGCAATTTTGTACAGAATAAAACCATTTAAAAACCTTCTGATTAAATATTACAGCACACTACTGTGAAAAACTGGGCAAATTATCATCAGTTTTTATCTCATATTGTGTATATTATTCATAACAAACTCTTTTTTTTCACTCAAATAATTACGTACTACTTTCAGATAAATGAAGCCCACAATGAATAATCTAATGCTGATTAACAGCTTTTTAAACAGGTAAGTTCAATGCAAATAAATGTGTAGATGTCCCACTACAGACAGCCATGCAGTTTTAAATGCTTCATTTGAGCTAAACAAAGAATGTAGAAACAAAAGTCACAGTATGAACAACAAACACCTTGCCTTGAAAGCAAGCAATAAGACCTACAGTATACTTTTACTGCGTCTCCCCACAGCTGTTGCCCCTTTTAGGCCCCAGAAGGAGTTTCATTTCAGAGGATTTAGTGACTTCTGTTTAGCCACTGACATTATCTTCCCTGTTCTTTTGTCTTTAGGGGTCAATTTAGGGTGGTGTACATGACACCTGAATTCTGCTCTGGGAATATTCCTCTGCTAGCACAGCTTGACAGGACTGTTGGTAAATCAAACAGGAAGAAGTAAAATGCCATTTGAATTGATTTAATCCTTCATTTTAAATAAGGAGCTTCTTCACTGTGTGTGTTTGGAGGTTTATCACTGGTTGCGGTAGATGAGGCTCACTGCATCTCTCAGTGGGGTCATGATTTCAGAAGTGCCTATCGTGACCTGGGGAAACTCAAGAAAAGTCTTCCTGGTGTAAGCCACTTTTTTTTTTTTAATCAACTTTGTGTCATCATGAAGTTACTGATATCACTGAAAGATTGATTTACATTATTTATTTGTATCATTCCTAAAATTTGATTCTTTAATCAGGTGCCTATTTTGGCTCTCACGGCCACTGCGAGTCCATCTATCCGCGAGGACATCATTAACAGCCTTCGTCTGATCAACCCTCTGATCACATGCACCTCATTTGACCGACCAAACCTCTACCTGGATGTCAATCGCAAGTCTGGGGATGTTATCCAAGACCTCAAACAATTTCTCATCAAAAAAAAGGGGTAATCCATGTTGATTCTTGTAGTAACTTGTGAGAAATATTCTTTGGATTTTGCATAGGAATGTTTGAAGATTGCTTGATGAAGTGGTTTTTAATCTTGGGAAATTTACATAGGGAATTCTGCATGATGTCTAGACTAAATTTTAGGAATGAACGTAATATTTTCTAGTTGTGTCAAAATATTTCAAGTAGAAATTTTCGGTAACACTTTATAACAACTACACGCTATGAATAATTAGTTAAGCATTAATAAATAGTCAGTTCATCCCCTATAAAGCATTGTTCCAACATTAATACAGTAGTGATTAGCAAGCAGTTTATAAATACAGTTATAAATGCCTTGTTTGTGATTTATAAGCATATCTAAATGTACATAGGAGACTTAAAGGGCCAGTTATCTTCCTAACAGAAAAAAATAAACAAACACAACACAGAGGGATACAGAGCTAATAATTTCAAGATGTAAGAAAATATAAAACTGTACAATTTTTTTTATGAAATTGAAGGTTTGTGTTCAATGTGTTGTGTTTGTTTAAATTTTCTGTTTAGAAAATAAATGAGCCTGTACATCTGCTTTATAAATGCTTTACAAGGTATGAATAGTCCTCACTTTAGATGAGCTCACAAAAACAGACGTCTGGCAACTACTAAATGCTTTATAACTACCTGACTTAATCATGAATTACAGCAGGAACATGTGTTAATATAGCATGCTCAACTAATGATTCGTAGTGTGCAGTTATTATAATGGGTTACCAAATTTGCATTTGTGACCACAGCTTTTTTTTTTTTTTTTAACCCCAGTTATGGCAAATGACTTCAAAAGTCATATGTCACCCTGGACCACAAGGGTCCAATTTTTTTTTCTAAATTGAGATTTAAAAATAAGCTGAATAAATAAGCTTTCCATTCTATTCCCTTCCGTTTCTCCTTCTCTCTGACTTTTTCTTGACTATTATGACAGATACACACTGGCTCTGTGTGCTCACACAAAGCCCAAAATGGGAGTTGTTTAAAGATGTGATTGGATCAGCCCAATGTTAATTAAGAAAAGAACAAATGGGTTGCAGATTGTCACATGGGCTAGTCTGTCAGAAAAAAAAATCCTACACTTGACTTTTTTTTAGAAATATGGCAACAAACCACAGAAGTTTTTACCAATGCATATTTCTATTAAAAAAATAATAATTTTTATTTATTTGTGGTAAGAAATTTACAAAATATCTTTGTGCATCATGAACAATGAAGAGCATTCAGTCATTTTTTTCTTATAATTTTTAAATTTATTGTCAAATTCCACTGCCCACTCTGAAAATCTGATTTTGATCAGTAAATTACACAAAACAACATTTTAGTCCAAAATCTAGAATTTGCCATTGTCTTGCTCGTTGTATGTATTTGGCCATTGTCTTATGTTACAGTATTTTTTGTTTTTGTAAGGATAGACGTTTTGTTTTGTAGGGGTGGTTTTGAGTTTGAAGGCTCAGCCATTGTGTACTGTCCATCAAAGAAAGAGGCAGAGCGTGTTACTGCAGCACTGTGTAAACTGGACATCTTGTGTGGAGTTTATCATGCGGGTTTGAGCATCAAACAGAGGAGAGAAACCCAGCATCAGTTCATGAGGGATGAGATTCAGGTGAATACTACTAAAATTCTCATGCCAGAAACAGTTTTTTCTGTATGTAACAGTGTTGGTTCTTCATGGTTTTGACGACAGTGTGTGGTGGCCACTGTGGCGTTTGGGATGGGCATTAATAAATCTGATATCAGGAAGGTCATTCATTACGGAGCTCCCAAAGAGATGGAGTCCTATTATCAGGAGATCGGGAGGGCCGGCAGAGATGGGCTTCCAAGCGCCTGTCACGTCCTATGGATGCCCGGAGATATGACCCTGAATAGGTGACAACTGATCCTCATTTTGTTAACTTATTCATAGGGCTGTCCCCGACTAAGGATTTTTTTTAAGGATTAGTCGATTTTAGTATCAATTATTAATAAACCATTCAAATCATTAAAATGAGTCTTTAATTGCCTACAGCCTAATAAGCTCTCAAGTGCACACACAAACACCGACAGAAATTATGATTATGAAAGTGTCAGTGAAAACAGCAAGGAGACTGCATTAAAGTTTTAATATTTTGATATTTTGGCGACACTCTTCATCTTTACAGTAGTGATATGATCTGTATGCATGTTTCATATGAATTACACAATTGGAGAATATTTGTTTTTTCATTTGAATTGATTCATTTGAAAGTATACATTTCACTTTCTATAGATATATTTTTAATGTCTGTATAACAAAGATATACATGGTGTTTCGTGCTGTACCAGGAGAAAGACTTTGGATTGGAAGCAAAATTCTCTTTATTGTATTTTAAGTAAATCCCTATTTGTCAGACTTGTTGTTGTCTGTTTGTCTAACTAAAGAAGTATTACATTGCAATTCATATGAGTTTCAAGGGGGAGGAGTTACATAGAGGTGGAGACAATTGAAACAAAGAAGTGCAAATTAATTATAGCAAACATCCCCCAGTACACCAGTCCTGATCCAATCAGCATAGCCGATGAAATACTAGAGCAAAAGGCACCAAATGCTGTTACAAACAAAAAGTGACACAGCAAAAGTCTCAGTAATCAACCTCATTTGACTTACAATAGGAGGACTGGAACTGGCAGGAACATCTGGCTGCAAGCTGTTAATGTAACACCTTTACTTGAAATCCTAAATACAATGTACCTCTTTGATGATGCTATTTCAGAATGTAGCATCAGCAGATCTAAGACAGATTCTTACATTTGTAATCCTACAGTGCTCAAGTTCACAGACCAAGACGGCAGAAAGCACATCCTGTTTGCTTTCATAATTTCGTAAAAGTGCGATATTTTTAAAAAAATTTTATTGTGAGTGCACATAGTCTTTGCAGATTAGAAAGATGTTTGTCCAAAAAACGAGCAATATTTTAAGCACAAGTGAATGCACAGGACTCTATCTGTCCTGCAGCAAACGTGACTAATAAAAGAAATTAGTCAACCAAGCCCCTTCTGGTCGACTAACGATTAGTCGACCGTTAGGGGGCAGCCCCACTCATTCAACTTAGAAGACTTTTTTCTGTTGGACATGCTTAAAATATGTCTTCTTTGTGACTTCCTTTAGATTCATTCTCAACCAATCCAAAAGTGAGCGCTTTAGAGATTACAAAATGGACATGATGGCAAAAATGGAAAAGTATTTGAATTCAACGAAATGCAGGCGAAAGTAAGTGAATTTAACTTTCTAACCTGTCCAAAGTATGTCAATTCGATTCAAAGAAAGAAATGAAGTATGCTATTAATTGCATCAGAAATAAGTTATGTTTACATAATATGTGTGTGTACTGTGTATATTTATTGTTAAAGAAAAAGAAATATGGCAGATGGAAACGTTGGAGGCAGCAACTTTAAATGTAAAGAAAAAGAAGTTGCACCAGCGGAAATTAATAAGATGGAATACATTTTGCTTCACATCGGGAGTCAAGTCAAGGACACTGGGATCCACGTACAATATACATATATATATTATGTATTTAATAATTGATTCAAATTAAATAAACACTTTTAAATAGACACTGCAGCAATTGAATATTTCGTCACATAAATTATTTTGAAATTGTGATCTTTGTTTGAGAGAAAAAAATCGTGATTGTCCAGAATCGTGCAGCTCTACCGTATGTGTGTGTATTTATATATACATAATAAATATACACAGTACACACACATATTATGTAAACAAAAACCTCCTTTCTTTTGGATGCATTTAATCATGATTAAGCATTTGCCAGCACTAAAATAAACACATTTCAGTTTTACAAAAAATATGGCTTAATATTGTCATCCCATATATAATGTATTAGTAAAACGTTTGTATTTGTTTCTTTTGGTTTTTGGCGTTTAAAATGTGACCGTTTTCGAATATTTAGGAATGATTTTGCACCAACTTTGATTAGATATGATTTTCTTCATATTGTAATATTTTTTAGGATATTTTTAAAGATGATGAATTGTATCCTAGGTTGATTTTGTGTCATTTTGAAGACAAGCGTCTGAGGAAAGTGACTTCTGGAATTATGGGTAGCAGTAATTGTTGTGATAACTGCAGGCCAGGGTAAGTAAGTCTGCTTTCTGTGTGTTTTCAAACTGTTCTAATAGTTACTGAAGAATGACTTACTTTGGTGTGGTTTCAGTGTAAACCGAGAGGATTCAGAGGAGGTCCTGCAGGACTTTGGCTCATGTGCGTATCAGCTGATGAAGGCCATCAGCACTATGGATGAGAGGTTTGGCATCACAGCGCCAATCCTCTTTCTACGGGGCTCAGTATGTCAAAGAGAAAGCCGTTGTTTTATTTTTTAAATACACAAACACTCTAACAAAAAGACAAATAAATCCTAGATTGAATTGTTTTGAAACACTGGAAATTTAATCAAATCTGTGCTCAAAATATTTCCATGAAAAGGTTGATTTATTAGTCCTGTCAAAAGATTAATTGTGATTATTCATATCCAAAATAAAAAAGCATGTTCATTATAGTGTAGCTTCTCCTCTTCTTTTCAAATCAGTTTGAAGACATCTGGGCATCGAGGTTATACATTTCTGGAGTTTTGGTCCCATTCTTGCCTGATAGGTGAAAGTTCTAAACTGTAGGAAGGCCAATTCAGCATCCGGATTCTTCTTCTACGAAGCCATGCTTTTGTAATAGCTGTAGTATGAAATTTTGCATTGTCCAGCTGAAAAACACAAGAAATAGACGTGTCTGGAGGGGAGCATATGTTGCGCTAAAACAGCGGTTCTCAATCCTGGTCCTCCTCTGCATATTTTGCACGTCTCTCTTTGTTAACGCACCTGATTTTGATAATCAGCTCATTGGAAGAGAGCTCCATGCATGAGCTGTGATCCAATTGACATGGTCCCTACACAGTGTCCTTTAAAGTTTACTTCAATTCGGAATATTCATTCACGGATTTGCGCTGTAAATAAGTGAATACGATTTAAATTACATCTCGCACACTTAAATGCACTTAGAATGGAACGTTTAAATTCACTTCGAACTGGAATCATGGCGGAATATTCGGTGATGTCCACTTCTCAGTGCGCATGTTTAAACTAGCCGTTTTTGGGGGTTTGGACAAGTCATAACTTTTATATTGAGTTTCTCTTTGGTTTTGATATACAGCAATAACAGCTTGTAACGCTCCAAAGAGAAAGGGAAATTTGAAATCGCATCATATGACCCCTTTAATGTCACAATCTTTTTACAACTCTTTCACAGATCGGATTCACTGATTCACTTTCTCTGCCCATCTTTGGTTTTGTTTTAGGACAATTATGATGAAAGTTCTCATCCAAGTGGATGCTGCACAC